>ONZH01015107.1:0-154857 GCA_900303285.1 Rhinella marina | reverse complement strand
AATCCCACCATTACCCCAAATTCTCAGGCAACAGCCTGGTGGTTACCCTCATGGCATTGTGCTCACCCAGACCAAGAAAGGCGAGGCACATGCCCATCACATGTTAGTGAAGCACCCAACTAGGTGCAAAGAAAAATTGTTTAGAGAGAGGGCCTGTAGGTGGACCTCCGGAAAAATTGTTTAGAGAGAGGGCCTGTAGGTGGACCTCCGGAAAAATTGTTTAGAGAGAGGGCCTGTAGGTGGACCTCCAGAAAAATTGTTTGGAGAGAGGGCCTGTAGGTGAACCTCCAGAAAAATTGTTTAGAGAGAGGGCCTGTAGGTGGACCTCCAGAAAAATTGTTTAGAGAGAGGGCCTGTAGGTGGACCTCCAGAAAAATTGTGGTAAAAGAGTGCCAGTTGGACCTCTAAAAAATTGTGTTTTTTGGGTCAGCGTTAGGCAAAGACGACAAGGAGGAGGAGGAGTAGAGAAGAGGAATCGGATACATAAGTAATGTTAATCTTTAGCTGCTTTCCCCCGGAGGAGATTTGAATTCCGGTGAAATCCAGGCTTTTTTCATTTTAATAAGCGTCAGCCTGTTAGCGCTGTCAGTTGACAGGCGTGTACGCTTATCGGTGATGATGCCACCAGCTGCACTGAATACCCGCTCTGACAAAACGCTAGCGGCAGGGCAGGCCAGCACCTCCAAGGCGTACAGCGCCAGTTCAGGCCACGTGTCCAGCTTTGAAACCCAGTAGTTGTATGGAGCAGAGTGATCGGTCCGGACGTTGGTATGGTCAGCTAGGTACTCCCTCACCATCTTTCTGTACAGCTCCCCCCTACTCTGCCTAGACTGGGGACAGGTGACAGTGTCTTGCTGGGGTGACATAAAACTGGCAAAGGCCTTGGAGAGCATTCCCCTGCCAGTGCTGGACAAGCTGCCTGCTCGCCTCCTCTCCCCCGCTACTTGGCCCACAGAACCGTGCCCTCTGCCGCTAGCGGCGTCAGATGGGAAGGATTGTTTCAGCTTGTGCACCAGGGCCTGTTGATATTGATTCACTCTCATACTCCTTTTCTCTACAGGGATGAGAGTGGAAAGGTTATGCTTGTACCGTGGGTTCAGTAATCGGTGTTTGAAAAAATGCTTCTAACGCGAGGGTCACGGGATAGGCAGCCTAACATGAAGTCTGCCATGTGCGCCAGAGTCCTGACACGCAAGAATTCCCTCTCCTCACTGGCCTGACTCTCCATTTCCTCCTCCTCCTCCAAGTCCTCCTCTTCAGCCCATACACGCTCAAGAGTTAAGAAAGACTGAGCACTGGTACCCTCTTCTGTCTCACCGACACTCTCCTCCTCTTCCTCCTCATCCTCATCCCCCTCCTCCGATACGCACTGAGAAACAGACCAGAGGGTGCTCTGGCTATCAAGCGACGTATCTTCCTCCACCGTCTCTTGTGACAAGCGCAAAGCATCCGACTTCATGCTGAGCAGTGAGTTTTTCAACAGGCAAAGCAATGGGATGGTGAGGCTGATAATGGCGGCATCGCCGCTGACCATCTGTGTTGACTCCTCAAAGTTGCTCAACACCTGGCAGATATCAGA
The DNA here is from genome assembly GCA_900303285.1 of Rhinella marina. Classification (NCBI taxonomy): domain Eukaryota; kingdom Metazoa; phylum Chordata; class Amphibia; order Anura; family Bufonidae; genus Rhinella; species Rhinella marina. The sequence continues at coordinate 153,278 of ONZH01015107.1, read as the reverse complement.
CATCCACGTCCACTCCTCATTGTAGACTTGAGGAATCTGAGTGACCTGACTACCAGTTCTGGTGGAAGTTGACATCTGGCAGTCTACAATCGCTCTGCGTTGCTGGTAAATTCTGGATAACATGAACGTTGCGCTGGGACACATTGGTGGACGCTGTGGAGGATCGTGGAGGCGAAGGTGTGGTTTTCCGGCGGGAGGCGCTTGTGTCGGGGTCCTGGGCAGGGGGTTGACTAGCAGAGGCAGCGAGTGACACAGGGGAAGGAGCAGTGGCGTGACCCGCAGGAGGTGAACGGCCTTGGTTCCATTGAGTGGGGTGTTTAGCACTCATATGCCTGCGCATGCTGGTGGTGGTTAGGCTAGTAGTGGTGGCACCCCTGCTGATCCTGGTGTGGCACAGGTTGCACACCACAGTCCGTCGGTCATCCTCACTTTCTTTAAAGAACCTCCAGACTTGCGAACATTTAGGCCTCGCCACGGGAGCTTCACTAACTGGAATGGGTGGACTACAGTACCCAGAAAGATTATCAAAATTAGGGTTATTCACTTTAGAAAAAAGACGACTGAGGGGAGATCTAATAACTATGTATAAATATATCAGAGGTCAGTACAGAGATCTCTCCCATCATCTATTTATCCCGAGGACTGTGACTGTGACGAGGGGACATCCTCTGCGTCTGGAGGAAAGAAGGTTTGTACATAAACATAGAAGAGGATTCTTTACGGTAAGAGCAGTGAGACTATGGAACTCTCTGCCTGAGGAGGTGGTGATGGTAAGTTCACTAAGAGAGTTCAAGAAGGGCCTGGATGTATTTCTGGAGGGTAATAATATTACAGGTTATAGTTACTAGAGGTGGGTCGTTGATCCAGGGAGTTATTACTGCTTACTGCTTACTGCTTTGCACACTCTTGGCATTCTCTTGATGAGCTTCAAGAGGTAGTCACCGGAAATGGTATTCCAACAGTCTTGAAGGAGTTCCCAGAGATGCTTAGCACTTGTTGGCCCTTTTGCCTTCACTCTGCGGTCCAGCTCATCCCAAACCATCTCGATTGGGTTAAGGTCTGGGGACTGTGGAGGCCAGGTCATCTGGCGTAGCACCCCATCACTCTCCTTCTTGGTCAAATAGCCCTTACACAGCCTGGAGTTGTGTTTGGGGTCATTGGCCTGTTGATAAATGATGGTCCAACTAAACGCAAACCGGATGGAATAGCATGCCCCTGCAAGATGCTGTGGTAGCCTTGCTGGTTCCGTATGCCTTCAATTTTGAATAAATCCCCAACAGTGTCACCAGCAAAGCACCCCCACACCATCACACCTCTTCCTCCATGCTTCACGGCGGGAACCAGGCATGTAGAGTCCATCCGTTCACCTTTTCTGCGTCGCACAAAGACACAGTGGTTGGAACCAAAGATCTCAAATTTGGACTCATCGGACCAAAGCACAGATTTCCACTGGTCTAATGTCCATTCCTTTTGTTCTTTAGCCCAAACAAGTCTCTTCTTCTTGTTGCCTGTCCTTAGCAGTGGTTTCCTAGCAGCTATTTTACCATGAAGGCCTGCTGCACACAGTCTCCTCTTAACAGTTGTTGTTGAGATGTGTCTGCTGCTATAACTCTGTGTGGCATTGACCTGGTCTCTAATCTGAGCTGCTGTTAACCTGCGATTTCTGAGGCTGGTGACTCGGATGAACATATCCTCCGCAGCAGAGGTGACTCTTGGTCTTTCTTTCCTAGGGCGGTCCTCATGTGAGCCAGTTTCTTTGTAGCGCTTGATGGTTTTTGCGACTGCACTTGGGGACACTTTCAAAGTTTTCCCAATTTTTCAGACTGACTGACCTTCATTTCTTAAAGTAATGATGGTCACTCGTTTTTCATTACTTAGCTGCTTTTTTCTTGCCATAATACAAATTCTAACAGTCTATTCAGTAGGACTATCAGCTGTGTATCCACCTGACTTCTGCCCAACACAACTCATGGTCCCTACCCCATTTATAAGGCAAGAAATCCCACTTATTAAACCTGACAGGGCACACCTGTGAAGTGAAAACCATTTCAGGTGACTACCTCTTGAAGCTCATCAAGAGAATTCCAAGAGTGTGCAAAGCAGTAATCAAAGCAAAAGGTGGCTACTTTGAAGAACCTAGAATATAAGACATATTTTCAGTTGTTTCACACTTTTTTGTTAAGTATATAATTCCACATGTGTTAATTCATAGTTTTGATGCCTTCAGTGTGAATCTACAATTTTCATAGTCATGAAAATACAGAAAACTCTTTGAATGAGAAGGTGTGTCCAAACTTTTGGTCTGTACTGTATAAATATATATATATATATATATATATATGTGTAAAACAAAATTCCACAGCACCACCAGAAGTAAATCAAAAGATAATGTGATTTATTTCACCAAGACAGCGACGTTTCAGTCCTCTTACTGGGACTTTTCTCAAGCAGCCATATGGCTGCTTGAGAAAAGTCCCAGTAAGAGGACTGAAATGTCGCTGTCTTGGTGAAATAAATCACATTATCTTTTGATTTACTTCTGGGGGTGCTATGGAATTTCGTTTTTTATGTAAGAAGGAGCCGACCAACTCCGGAGCTACTGGCACACCAACACCTTGTTTGGACTTTGCTGTGCTGCTTTCATTACTTGCATTTACATATATGTAGAAATCATAGTATAGGGGAAAATAGCAAAGATAAAAATTAGATTGGACAGGGAGGAACCGGAGGACTGAGAGTCCATTTCTCTTTTGGAACAAAGAGCAGCCTGTGATCAGTACAAGTGAACGTATTTTGGCAATATGGAATATTTCTCCAAAAGACTGCAACAGAGACAACATTTGTTATCACAATACACATCTGTGAACAATAACAACCAGGAGAAGATACCTGAAGCAACACACCGTGAGTCTTTTTGTATTGAAGATACCAATAATATGTTAGACCTATTTAAGACCTTTGAAAATAATCTCAAAAATGAACTTTTCCACCAACTGGATGTTCTCTTCTTGAAAATATACTTAAAAGAAAACCTGGCCCCAAGAGGACTGAGAATAGCCATACCACCTACATTTTCAACAGACCCTACGTTTAAATACGAGTGGAATGACTATTTAGACCAATGTGCGGCAGGCCTTATCAGAATGATTATTAATAAGAGAGAGGCCCTGACGGAAACATATACCAAAGAAATAGAAATGAACATGAAAGCACTATCACATTTTTCCAAACATCCAGACTATACCTCTATACCTCATTGGCTGTGGCCAATGTTCAAGTGTGATCAAAGGAAACTGTATTACACAACCCCACACAGGACGAGAGATTGCAATTCAAGGTTTCTTTACCTGCAAGTCTTCCTTTGTTGTTTATGTACTGAAGTGCCCTTGCGGTTTGGCCTATGTAGGCGAAACTACACAACATATACGGGATCGAATCTCAAAGCATAAGTCTACAATCCGTTTGGGACATACTGTACATTTTTACCGGTACCATTTCATTTCGCCAAAGCCAAGCACCAGGCATCGCAACTGCGATTCCAGGTGGTGGAACAAGTGGCACAACCCCGACGTGGTGGCATCAGAATTCTTCTATTACGACAACGAGAGTCTTATTGGATCCACAAATTAGGGACACTGACACCGCAAGGACTTAACAGAGAATGTGATTTCTTTATTAATGTATGAGTTTCCTTTTTTATTCACAGACTCGTTGAATCTATTCTCGAGACGTCAGGGTGAGATCTGATCCCCTTCCCTTCTTTCTCTTCCCCTTCTGCCTCCACCATACCCCGCCCTCTTTTCTCTTTTTTTTTTTCTTTCTTCTTTATTTTTATTCTTATTTTATTTTATTTTTTTCACTTTTATTTTTTATTTTTATTTTATTCTTAGTTTTAATTTATTTTTACTTTTATTTTTATTTTTTAGTTTATTCTTATTTATTTTTTCTATTTTTTCATTTTTCACTATTTCTTCATTTCCTGCTTTTTCCCTTCTTCTCTTTTCCCTTTCCCTTTCATTCCTCATTTTTTTCTTCTTCTTTCCCATACCCATAACGTCAAACACAAGTTATACACTTCACCCGTACACATCAGATGCAGTACATTTTACTGCAGCACTAGCGCTCGCTTTTTCCGCGTCAGCCTGTTACTTGGGCGACACGCGCACGTGACATGGGTCATGTGACTATGCGCAGACCGCCACATCCACGATCTGGTATAGTCCAGCCCTCTAGACATGCATACTACATATAGGCAGACGCCATAGCATACACCAACGCGATCCATATTACCAGCACACTCCTTTACCCTTATCAGGTTGGTCTTGATTCTCAAACCCTCTGTCTTTACGATTTTCTCGCTCTTATCTAATCTACCTTTCCCTCCATTAACCTTATTAGGGACACTTTATTGACTGTATGTCTGCATATATATTTTCCTGCAATTCATTATGATTTATGGAGCCACATAGCCATTATAATTATATTTCAGCAGGTATTGGTGGTAGTCTACGTTTATTTATACTGCTTTTTGATATCTTTAAAGTTTTCTATCATTTTGTTTTTTTTATTTTTGTTTTTTTGATATTTGTTTACACTGCATTGATGTTCGACCATTGATACTGGTTCTGATGATTTACTGTGCATGTTGTACTTACCTATAGATTACGCCGCTGAGGAAGGTCCATCTGGACCGAAACATCCGGCTAATTATTTAAAGGGACTACCATTATACTTACTAATGGATCAGAATCATTGATGTCAAACTTGTAATAAACTTAAATTGCATCATTAAATTGAGTGCAGCGATTTATCTGTTTACTGGACACTGTGACCTCCTAGTCACGTTTCGCTGGCACCGATATCTCTTTGAGAGTGCAGGCCCCAATTATATTCAACTGTAAGGGGGCACAGACCGGGAGAAGGGTACAAAAAAATTCTGCTGCACTGAAAGTTCCCAAGAGCACAGTGGACTCCATAATTCTTAAATGGAATAAGTTTGGAACAACCAGTACTGATCTTAGAGGTGGCAGTGCCACCAAACTGAGGATAAGGGGGAAATGCCTTGGTAACTCAATGGTCTCTGTAGTTGAGTTCCAAAAATCTTGTGTGCAGATGGGAGAAACCTCCAGAAGGCTTCTCATCAGCATTTCACCAAACGAACGTTTATTAAAAAAAAAATAAAATAAAGTACTCTCAGACTGTGAGAATCAAGATTCTCTGGTCTGATGAAACCAGGATTGAACTTTTGGCCTCAATTTTAAGTGTCATATCTGGGGGAAATTAGGCATTGGTCATCACCTGCTCAATAACATCTCTACAGTGAATTGTGGTGGCACCATCATGCTGTGGGGATATTTTTCAGCGGATGCACTGGACGGGGTTGAGGGAAAGCTGAATGGAGCAGAGTACAGAGATATTCTTAATGAAAACCTGATCCAGAGTGCTCTCGACCTCAGAATGGGCAAAAGGTTCATCTTCCAATAAGACAATGACCTAAAGCACTCAGCTAAGATAGCACAGGAATGGCTTAGAGGCAACTCTGTGAATGCCCTTGAGGGCAAAGCCAGAGCCCTGACTTGAACCCAATCATTTTACAGACAGCGTATTTCTATGAAACACGAACAGAGAGGGCACACCATAGGGTAATAACGTAATTTAAAAGAATTTGTTATGTCACTCACAATTGGAGGCTCACCTTATATGGTTGTGCTCCGAATTAGGCACAACTCTAATGAATACTTGAAGGGGTTCTTTTACCCCGAAACGCGTTGCACTGCTTTTTGCTACTAATAAAAGACAAAAGAACAAAGCTTCTACTTACCTACGACTGGTTCCTTGCGCCGTGGGATCTACTTGTTCCTGTCTATGGCTATTGAACCCAATCAAACATCTCTGAGGTGACCTGAAAATGGCTGTCCACTGATTGTCTCCTTTCAAACTGTCAGAGCTTGAGAGGATTTGCAGAGAAGAATGGCAAAAATCCCCAAATCCAGGTGCCCAAAGTTATGGAATCATACCAAAGAAGACTGAAGGCTGTAATCGCTGCCAAAGTTGTTTTAACTAAGAACCGAGTAAAGGGTCTGAATACTTATGTCAATGCAATATTCGATTTTTCCTTTTCCATAAATTAGCAAACATAACAAAATGTGAAAAAAGTGAAAGGGTCTGAAGACTTTCAAAATGCATTGTAGGCCAGGAGCCTCTCTTGGCATATATACGCTAAGTTACAGCCCAGAGCCCAGTGTGCACGTAGCCTAACCTACTCTCGTTATTTGCATGATTTTAATTTTTCAGTGATGTCTAGAGTTGAGCGAACGTGCTCGTAACGAGCACTGTACTGCTCGGATCCCCTGCGCTTGCTTGGCCGCAGCCATCCGGATCCGTCCTCCTCACCCGACTGCAAGTCAATGGGGGCGGATCCGTTTGGTATGACACACGAGTGTGTCAAACCAAACGGATCCGCCCCCATTGACTTACAGTCAGGTGAGGACGGATCCGGATGCCTGCGGCCATGCGAGGGCAGGGGATCCGAGCAGTACAGTGCACTTGCACTTGCTACGTGCACTTGCATAGCTGCCTTACCGCCGGAGAATTATCTAGAATGTTTGCACTATTTATTGATTCTGCATCACTTATTGATTTTAACAATTTTATTGAATGACAGCTGCAGTGCAACTCAATTTTTTCAAAATCTCTTCAAAAAAATGTATGCAACCACAACTGTGTATTTTATTTTACAGGTGACATATTAAAGGGAACCTGTCACTTCAAAAATGCATTTTCACCCACCAACAGTACCTCATAGTAACTTGCAGTCTAATAATAATCATCTGTTTCTTGCTGTAGTCTGATGCTGCATAAGCTCAAAAAATGTTGTTTTTTGTGCATCTATTGCGGTGATTCCAGCAGCCAGCATAGTATCTGCAGAAACTGTACTCTCACCCCATCTAGGGACTGACCGCAGGTACTGCGGCTCCTATACCCTCTGTGAAACCGTCATCAGTCCTGCACCTGATTCCTATCAGAGGCCTATTTAAAGCAGCTCTGTGCGCATGTCTGATGCCAGAGTATCAGGTCTTCCAGCATACTCCAGCTCTGTGCTCTTGTGTCTGTTCCTGTGATCCTGATTTATTATCGTCTCTGCTAACCTGCTGACTATCCAGTCTTCAGCTTAACCACTGCTTCTACACGGCTAAGCGACCTGCTAGTTCCCGGCCGCACAAATCCAACCCGCTTTGCGGCGGGCTCTGGTGAAAACCAGGGGGCTAGTTAGACTCCGCACGCCAGTACTTGTTAGTACTTGGAAGCTGGCCAAATGGAACTACATCCGGCCAGCAAGGTTAGTGACAGTACCCAAAAGCTTTTTGGAGCTTTTTGGACCTGCAAATAGGCCTCCGGCTTCACCCAAGATGGCCTCCGGCGCCTCTTCCCTGGCTTCCGACCACAGCATGTGCTCCTCACCTCCCGTGAGTCCCTTCCCGTGCGCTTCTAATGCAGAATGGGAACTCCAGGCCCAGCTACAAGCTCTACCTACAAAAGACTGGGGGTACTAAAGGGGGAGATACTGCATTTAGGACACCATGTAGAGGCCTCAGAAAAAAAGGCAATGCATAATCACTTGGATGACCACCAGAAAGTACTACAGGCTCACTCTCAACACATTTTTCAGTTATTGTCCCACTTGGATGACATTGATAACCGACACCGCAGAAATAATCTGCGGATTAGATGGGTCTCAGAGCTTCTAGACAGGAGATCTAGAGGCCACAATTCAGACCCTGTTGGCTCCTTACTGAATGGCACTGTGCCGCTTCCTATTCAACTAGACAGTATACAGAGGGCTTTGAACCCCTGATGGATTCACACCCCCGTTTCTACAAATTGTTCCTGGATGCAGCTTTGTGGCACTCTGTTCCTTCTCTCTCAGCTGCTGAACACAACTGGACAGGGAGAGAGAAGAAACAGAGTAGATCACAGCTTATTGTTGCAACAGATGAAACAGGTTCCAATATCGTTACCTGGCACTGTGACTGCTAGTACTACGAACATAAAAATTAGCAATACCAACTCAGCAGAAACAGTAGTATCCATATAGAACTGCTCCTAAAAGTGAAAAGAGAAACTACGCTTTATAGTTTTAAAAAACAGTGCATCAGTTTTGTTATTTCAAGGGAATCCAAAAGTTTCCAGACACCAGGAAAGCTCATCTGTAATAATCAATTATTCATTCTTATTGTGTTAGTACACAAATACACAAAATAAAGGACATACCAGTTTCACTTCTATATTTGTAGAACATGCATCTAACGCATTCTCTACAAGTTCTTTTACAACACTGACCACTGCTGTTATCACTTGGGCACTAGACAGAAGATGGACAGTGGATGAAGACAACTGGTGCATCATGATCAGAAGAACTGCAAGACAAAAACATACAATGTAAATAAAATAATTTGAATGTAAAAGCAGCATCATAGTTCATGTTTTCAAATTTCAATAAAAAATTTTTAAAAAGTACAAAGATATTTGTACAGTGCCTATTCAGAGTATTCATATCCTTGGACTTATTAACTGAAAAAAAAGGTTTAATCACAGTGTATGAAATAAAGATCCATCCATATCTGTTGAATGACTGATCTTGCAGAGTGTCATGGGTTTCATTTTAAACAGCGTCAGGGTCCATTCACATGACTGTATGCCCGCAGTGCCCATGTTGTGGACCGCAAACAGCGGGTCCGCAGAACACTGGCAGCGGCCGAGTGAACTCTGCAATGAGGATGATGATGACCCATTGATGTCCGCAATCCGAAAGACACTACAAATGATAGAAAACGTCTTAACTTTTGCCGTGCGGAGACACGGATCCGAAAGCCTGCGGAAGCGCTTCGTAGTGTTTGCGTGGGCTTCCAATCCGAACTTCCTCACCTGCAAAAGATAGGACATGTCCTATCTTTTGCAGTATCTTGCAGATTGTGGACTCATTTAAAGGGGTTGGCCACTTTGTTAGCAAAAAACTCTAAAGAAAGCAGGGAGACAATAAACTTCCTAATATATCTTCTGCAGCAGATCTGCCTGGTTCCCTTGTTATTGGCAGCCACGCCCCCTCTGTGCTGCTCTCATAGCTGCCTGTCTCGTCCATGCCAGCAGGTGCACTAGTCCATGAAAGGAGTGTGCTGCTCCAGGGTCCTAAAGGCACCCTGCTTGTGTCAGAGAAGTTTCCTTCTGCTGTGACTGCAGTCCTGACTCTACAGGGCTGAAGGGGCTTAGCAGAGAAACTTGTTAGAAGCTGAAATAAAGAAACTTTGCAAGAGGAAGCGAGACTGAGGAGAAGCTGTGATTGACCTCACTGACTGCAGTGATGTAGCAGAGCCAGGAAGGTGCTGTGGACAACAAAGTGTGAGCAATCCTAGTGTCTGTCCTGTCTTTGACCACTCTGCAATGTGATCTTATCACAGACATGTTTATTCCAGCCAGACCAACAGGTCAGGAGATTTAAACCCCTTCTGAGCTGTCAGTATGGCTGAGGTCATTGATATCAGCAGCAGTCACTGATGTCATCTGTAAATATGTGCCCTCTCCTTCCTGCACACTGTATATAGTGAAATATGATGAACCCAATACAGTGATATGTGATCACCACTTTATACTATATATAGGGATGTGTGACCCCCTGTATACAGTAATAGTTGACCCCACCACCATACACTGTATATACTGATGTGTGACCCCCCCCCCACCACTGTATACAGAGATCTGTGAACCCCTGTACTAGAGCTGGGCGATATGGCCAAAAAAAATCTCGATTTTTTTTAATTTTGGACGATTCACGATTTAAATCTAGATTTTCTTATGTTGTGCCCCATCAGACTCCACATCAGCCCATTGTGCCCCATCAGACCCCACATCAGCCCATTGTGCCCCATCAGACCCCACATCAGCCCATTGTGCCCCATCAGACCCCACATCAGCACACAGTGTTCCCATCAGACCTCAGATCAGCCCACAGTGCTCCCATCAGACCTCAGATCAGTCCACAGTAGTGCCCCCTTCAGACCTCAGATCAGCCCACATTAGTGCCCCCTTCAGACCTCAGATCAGCCCACAGTAGTGCCCCCTTGAGACCTCAGATTAGCCCACAGTAGTGCACTATCAGACCTCAGATCAGCCCACAGTGCCCCCATCAGACCTCAGATCAGTCCACAGTAGTGCCCCCTTGAGACCTCAGATCAGCCCACAGTAGTGCCCCCTTGAGACCTCAGATTAGCCCACAGTAGTGCCCCCTTAAGACCTCAGATTAGCCCACAGTAGTGCCCCCTTCAGCCCTCAGAACAGCCCACTAGGCCACCATAAGAATACAATAAAAAAATCCCTTACCTGTCCTGTGCCGCGGCTCTGCTCCAGGTCCGGCGCTCCTCAGTCTTCTTCTCCCGGCGCTGCACTGTCACCTGACTGCGTGCAGCGTCAGGTCAGAGTGCATGCACTACGTCCTGACGCTGTACGCGGTCAGGACAGTGCAGCGCGGCCCCGGAGAAGAAGAGGAGCGCCGGACACCGGAGGGGAGCCGCGGCGCAGGACAGGTCAGAGATTTTTTTTTTATTTTATCTGGCGGGCGCCATTTTAGGAAAATCGAGTTCACGATTTTCCTAAAAAATAAAATCGTGAGGCTTTCAATTGGCGAATTAATCAAATTAACTCGATTAATCGCCCAGCCCTACCCTGTACAGTGACCCCCTTTATACTGTGACCCCCTGTACATTATATATAATGATGTGTGACCCCCTATACACTGTATATAGTGATGTGTGACCCCTGTACACTGTATATAGTGATGTGTGACCCCCTGTACATTATATATAGTGATGTGGGACCCCCTGTACATTATAGTGATGTATGATCCCCTGTACATTATATATAGTGCCGTGTGACCCCCCCTGTACATTATATATAATGATGTGTGAACTCCTGTACATTATATATAGTGATGTGTGACCCCCCTGTACATTATATATAGTGATGTGTGACCCCCTGTACATTATATATAGTGCCGTGTGACCCCCTGTACATTATATATAGTGCCATGTGACCCCCTGTACATTATATATAGTTCCGTGTGAACTCCTGTACATTATATATAGTTCCGTGTGAACTCCTGTACATTATATATAGTGATGTGTGACCCCCTGTACATTATATATAGTGATGTGTGACCCCCTGTACATTATATATAGTGATGTGTGACCCCCTGTACTTTATATATAGTGACTTGTGACCCCCTGTACTTTATATATAGTGACTTATGACCCCCTGTACGTTATATATAGCTATTTGACTACACTAATTTTCCCTTTTTTCCCAGATGAAGGGTAGTCATATATTCATAGATGATTGATGGGCTGTCAGCTGGGAGCAGGTCGTATGATGATAGACAGGAGGCTCCTCTGTATGTCAGCAGATCGATTTGTGCAGTTCGTGCACCTAAACAGAAATCTATGACAGGTCAGAGCTGCCATAGATTTCTGGCTTCATTTGAGTCAGAAAACTGGTGAAAATGAACATAAATTTGTTGGGGTGACTGGTCACGCCCTGTCTCTGCCATTGTCACGCCCTTTAAAAAAAAAAAAAAAAAAAAGCGCAGTTAAAAATTTGCAAACACAGAGGGAGATTTATTAAAACTGCTGTAAAGGAAAACGGGCTTAGTTGGCCATAGCAACCAATCAGATTCCACCTCTCATTTTCCAAAGGAGCTTTGAAAAATGAAAGGTGGAATCTGATTGGTTGCTGTGGGCAACCAAGCCAGTTTTCCTTTACACCAGTTTTGATAAATCTGTCCCATAGTTTGCAACTTTTTAACACCACTTTTTAGGAACAAGGGAAATGGTAACTCCCCCCCCCCCCATTCTGTTTTTGGCTTACAACTAGAAATGACTGGGCCAAATAGCAAATTTATGAAAAGGGTTAGACATTTAAGATATGTACACATGTGTGCACATTTATTTAATACACTACACAGACAAAAGTACTGGGACACACTTCTTAATCAATTAATTCAGGTGTTTCATTCAGTCCCATTGCCACAAGTGTTTAAAATCAAGCATCTAGTCATGCAATGTGCCTTTAAACATTTGTTTAAGAATTAATCTTTCTGAAGAGCTCAGTGAGTTTGAGCGTGGTACTGTAATAGGTTGCCATGGTTACAAGTCAGTTCATGAAAATTTCTTACCTCCTAAATATTCGTTGATAAACTGTAAATGGTATTATTGCAAAGGGTAAGCATTTAGGAACCACAGCAACTCAGTCACTAAATGTAAGCCCATGTAAAGCTACAGAGCAAGGTCACAGAGTGCTGACAGTACACAGAGTTGGTCGGCACTCCATATTGCCTGCATGAATGCGCCGCCTGTTTTATACTATAGATTATATCCAGTGACACTATAATTGAATTTCTTTCAAGACCGCTTCTTTTGATAGATGAGAATATCCGTATACTCCCTGAATCATGCTATACATTTTACCTACAGGCAGCTCCTTTGCTATAAGTGATATCCAGATGGTAAATAACTTCCACGCCTCTCCATGGAAACTGCACTGTTATTAGATGATGTTACTTATTACTACCTTCAAGTGCCAGTCTGCACTAAAGTTGCTCTTGAAACTGTCGATAATATGGGATTCTATGATGGAGATACACTACCAGAGACTCTCTACTATGATGAACTCTCCTCTAATTCCTGATGTCTTTTCACTCTATAGTTTAATTTTGTCTACAGCTTATTACACTTCCATCCTTTATAAGATGCTATGTTTACTCATGTTTGATACTTACCTTTGTATACATTAGGCCGTGATCAAGACCGAAACGTTGGCCCATGTCCACGTATATACATAACTTTGGATGGATGAAATAAACTACTACAAGTTTTAAAATAATCTGTTGAGTGCCGTGGTTACTTTAAGAAATTCTTAAAGTGCTGACAGACACTAGTGCAGAACAGTTACTAATGCACTGCTGCTGCAAAAACTCCAGGGTTCAAAACCTCTTTTGGTATTAATATCAGGGGACAAACTGCACTGGGAGCTATGTGGTTAAACAGCTGCATTCAAGTCTTAAATCACCAAGCATCATGCCAAGCATCAGATTAAGTGGACGCCACGAATGGACTCTGGAGCAGTGGAAACGTGTTCTGTAGAGTGATGAATCATGCTTCTCTATCTGGCAGTCAGACGGACCAGTCTGGTTTTGATAGATGCCAAGAGACTGTTACCTACCTAACTGCATTGTGCCAACTGTAAAGTTTGGTGGAGGAGGGATAATGCGACAAGGTTGTTTTTCAGGGATTGGCATAGGACCCTCAGTGAAGCGAAATTTATTATTATTTTTTAACTGTAGCTGATGCAAACAGAGCAAGCTCACATAAGCCATCACTCGTCTGCCTGTGGCCATCTATGCCAGGCTTTAGGAGACCAGCGCTGGTACAGGCAGGATGCAGTGAAGCTGAAGTCTGTCCAGTGCTCAGTGTGGCTGCAGGGGAATCTATAATCCTGTACACTACACTGTACAGATCCTAAAGAAAATGTTAATAAAGTATATTAGAAAAATGTATTTAATGGCACTTGCAACAGGTTTTAATTAATTATATATAAAGGTTTAAGTCACTTTATGCAATACATTTTTAGAGCCAAAATACGGACACTTCTCTGGAAGTTTATGTAATTTCTGAAACAATGGGGGGAAGTTAGCTGCACAGGCTGAGGTATATGTTGTGGTAAAGAGTATAAGTATTTTACGGAAGAATCTCTCCACTGATAACAGAAACTAGTGTATGTTGAAGTGACCTAAAATCCACGGATGGGATTATTCAAAGGGGGAGTCTTGATTTTAGAACCCAACAAGGTGCCATATTCATGCAGGATAGCATGCAAATTAGGGAGTGTGACAGGTAAATTAGTTAAAGGTGTTATCCCATAACTAATGTAAAAAATTAAAATCATCGCTCTGTTAGATTTATATCAAGCTGACAGCTGAAGGGGAGTGTCTTTTCTGCTAAGGGGGCATGTCTCAGCTCTCCCAATCACAACTCAGGAGGCAGTTGAAGGATGAAACTAAGTATGCGCGGCCAATCTCAGTGAGAAAGAAAAAGAAATAAGAAAAAACAAACAGCAGGTTTGTTTTAATTGAATAAGTGGCTATGCTAAATTTGGATGCCATGTGATTTACCTCACTTCTGTGCCAGCGGCCCAGATTCGCATGCCCTCTGCTGCCCACCAGCAGCAGAGCTTCTGCAGGCTGAGGCCTGAGCTTCTCTGTGAAGGCATCTTAGCCTAGCCCTAGGACGCGCGTACTTCTCGGTTTTTAGAGGGGGTACTTTAGGGTAATTTAGGCACCTTCCCCTATGGGAGAGTGCCTAAGCTCCTAGTGACCAGTGAAGATGTGCTTTTCTGTTTGTCTGCCTGTTCAACAACTCATCCTCTACAGCATGTCCTGACCGTAGCCTGCTTACTGTATTGACTCTGCAGTCCAGTGGTGGACTGAGAAATTAAGGTGGCCCTGCAAAAAAGCCTAAAAATGGCCCCAAGTTGCAAGAGAGTACAAACTGACAGAAGGTGAGGCAACATGTAGGTAGGGCCAACGCAAGCCACAAGTAGACAGGGACAACAGAAGCATAAAATACTGCCCTATTACCATACTGCTGTGGGATTGATAGAAAGGTGGGATAATAATTCTAGTTATCTAAAACCAATAATGTTAGTGACAAAAATACATAGGCTCAGCAGTAATAGACACATACATGATAGGGTAAAAATAAGATGAATGAGAGTGCCCGTAATCAGTTGTAAACGTGAAAATGCGTTCAGAGGAAAACCGAATTCAGTAGGGGACTTACTTCACCAGGGAGGGGGGTGAAACAAGATAAGCTCAAGACACTTGTCACCCACGCCTCCCTTGCAGAGGTCGCATGTAGATTGTTAGTACACCTCGTCCTTGAGAAACGATGGATCCAGGACTCTTTTGAATATTAGGTACTCTTTATCACATCAGATGAGGACATAGAGAATGTAATAGATGAACTTGAGAACGTCCCCATACCCTCCCAGTTTCGACCCAAGTCTACCTTTTACCCTGTGGAGAATAGGGGCCCTCGCTTGGAAGCATTTTACAATATGGTCATCACAGACCTACGCGAACTAATGCAAACCAAACCTATACATGAATCACATAACCTGACCCGGGCCCAACAAGAAACAATCCAATCATTTAGAGCAAATAAAGAAATTGTCATTAAAAACGCTGATAAGGGCACAGTCATCCTCAATGCAGACGCATACAATAAAGCAGCAAATAGGATCATCTCTGATGAGAATTACTATATGAGATTGCAAGGAGATCCAACAGATGTGTATAAAAAATTACTCTCCCACCTCATCAATAAAAGTGCTAAGAGCAAAATTCTGAATAAAAATGAGATTAAATTCCTCCAAATACCACATCCATGTATTCCATATTTTTACTTCCTACCCAAAATTCATAAATCTTTAACAAACCCACCAGGACGCCCAATCATCTCAGGTATTGATTCATTGACCTCTAACTTATCAGCTTAGATGGGTAACCATGGATGTCTCAGCTTTATATAGCAACATTATCCACGAATTAGGTATAAAGGTCGTGGAGACTTTTCTTATGGAAGATTTTTTTCTACCACAAACACAAAAAAGCTTTATTCTCGACTAGACAGGATTTCTTCCTCCAAAAATGCGGTACAGCAATGGGGACGAAATTTGCACCCTCCTACGCCAACCTGTTTATGGGGGCATTTGAAAAAAAGTATAGGCCTACTGGACCATACTAACATTCATTTTTACAGAAGGTATATAGCTGACATTATCTTCATATGGAAAGGAGATCTAGAACTCTAACGATTAATTCAGGAACTTAATACTAATGAATGGAACCTTACGTTCACAGCCCAAATTGACTGTAAGTCTGCTATATTTTTAGATTTGGAATTAACAATTAAGGACGGCCAAATCACCACTCGTACACATTTCAAGAGTGTAGACTCAAACAGTTATCTGGATTTTAAGAGCTGTCACCATAAGCAATGGAAGCTAAACATTCCTTATGGACAAATGAAAAGGCTTAGGAGAAACTGCTCCGATGACACCATTCTTAAAGATCAGATAACGAAACTACAGAACAGGTTCCAAGAAAAAGGCTATCCAATTGGCCTCATTCGGGACTCCAAGATTAGGGTTCTGAAGGAAAGCCAAAAGGAAAGTCTTGAGCCTAAAACCACAAAAAAAGAGGATAAAAGACTGCAAGGTCCAAATTTTATCACTAGATATAATTCCAATCACCTTGACATCCAGGAAATCTTGAAGAAACATTGGTCCATCTTACGCAAAGACCCCATAATTGGGAGGGACCTACCAAATCAGCCAAAACCCATTTATCGTCAGGCACGTACTCTTAAGTCCTTGGTAGCCCCATAATGCCCCAAGATTCACAATGAGGACCACACGTCTTACCCATACCGTAGGCTCATTTCAATGCGGTTCTAAACAGTGTAAGTGTTGTAGTATAATCTCCCATAAAATAGATGAGGTCATAATCTCCAATACAGGCGAAAAAATCAAACTCAAGCACCGTATGGACTGCGGCTCCAGTTATGTCATATCTACTGAGTTTCCTTGAGGCCTCCAATATATAGGTCGGACCACACAGGCATTAAGGGAGAGGATTAACCAACACCGTTCAAACATTGATAAGGAATACCCCAAACATAGTGTATCTAAACATTTTTCCATTAAACATAATGGTGACCCGAGTTTGCTTGAACTAACTCCGATTGATTGGGCTTCTCATTCCTATTCACAACTATGCAAAAAAAAAAAAAAAAAAAACATATGTACTGGATATTTTGCTTCAATACGCTAACCCCTTTCAGGTTGAACAAAACGCTAGAATACAGTAACTATTAACTAACTCTCTGTAATCGTGATGGAATGACTAGCATCTATTGATCCATACATTTATTATTTATCATCTTCCACTATTTTATTATCATTCAGTATTTTTTACCATTTATTATTATTATTATTATTATTATATATTACTTATGATCAATCATCATCTTTTACATATTAGATGTACACATCTTTTTATCTTCTTTCATTCTGTTCTTAATGAAATGGCTTATCTCGATTTATTCATATTTTTATTTATATATATGAAGATCAGCGTGGTTGTGTGTTTAATTAATGATTTTAGTTCAATTTCAAATTGGTGATGATTTTATTTATAAATAGGAATAAGAATTACATGTCACAAGTGACATCGTTGGGCCCTCCAGCCACTTACAAAAACCTTTTTTTTTCCCTCTCAAAAAACATTTATAACATCTATCATTTATATTATATTCGTAGATTATTTTGTATTATTAAATTGTATTAATTTTATATTATGTTGCCATCATTTATTTATTTATATTATACTATTTATAGTATTCACTATTACAATTATTTTTTATTATTTACATCATTTCCCATTAGTATCATTATAGTTTTCATTACTTTATCTAATCATTAGCCAAAAAAATTGCAAAAAATGCCTTAAACACACACGTTCTGGTTAACAGTTCATTTTTTATTACTACTATCTTCCAATGCCCCCTTTCTGCCCCCCATCTTTTTCTTTGCGTTCCATAGTGGAACGCGTGGGCCAGCACTCTCTGCACACATTAAGGCCCTTGCGTTCCATGCTGGAGCGCTCTGCCGAGGCCAGCAGTTTCAGCCCCGCCTCCCCTTCCACTGTTAGTGCGCTGCCCGATGCGTTCCAAGCTGGAGCGCATCGCCAGAGACACTCTCCAGCCCTCTCTTCACTTAATATTTTGTTTTTTTTTGGATGGCCCCATGATGCTCCCCCTCATTATTATTATTACAATTTATTATTTGTCCATAGCAATTGAATTCTTAACTCTATACATGTTTTTACTTGCGTTCCACGGTTGGAACGCATGACAATTTCCAGTCTGAGTGTCACATGATCGACAATCGGACCCAGCGTTCTGCAATAGGTGGAACCTATAGAAAGAAGGTGATACACCTATAAATGTGTCTTTTTCTGTATACTGTCTATTGTCTGCTCCTGAAGAAGGGGATACTTGTAAAAAATCCCGAAACGCGTTGAGTTTACCCTTTTGGAACAGAGAGTACCTAATATTCAAAAGAGTCCTGGATCCATCATTTCTCAAGGACGAGGTGTACTAACAATCTACACGCGACCTCGGCAAGGGAGGCGTGGGTGACAAGTGTCTTGAGCTTATCTTGTTTCACCCCCCTCCCTGGTGAAGTAAGTCCCCTATTGAATTGGGTTTTCCTCTGTGAACGCATTTTCACGTTTACAACTGATTACGGGCACTTTCACTCATCTTATTTTTACCCTATTATGTATATGTCTATTACTGCTGAGCATATGTATTTTTGTCACTAACATTATTGGTTTTAGATAACCAGGATTATTACCCCACCTTTCTGGGGTATATCAATCCCACAGCAATACTTATATCTCCTTCCACTTTGGCGCCCCACACACTATCTTCCTGCACGTTTATTGCGGTACACTCCCAGTGAAACCGTTCTTCTCCAGTGGGTAGCTGCCTTAGATTATTCCGTTTGCCTTTTTCATCCCTTCTGATTTCCTTGGACAACATACATCCCCTCTGGTGCTCTTCCTTACCCTTTTCCCTCCCCCTACATTTACTCACTCCAATTTTTGTTTCTCTTTTTTGTTTTTGTTACCATACTGAGGGCAGCCATAAAGTTTTATACAGGAGAGCAACTATGGCTGCTGGCCGGATGCCTGAGTTCCCGATGATTCTAGCATTAATTAACCCATAGGATACTAGAGCCACAAACATACAGCACTGGAGACTGTGCCTAAAATACCGGTGCTGTACAGCTAGGGTGGGCTGATCAGGAAGTGCAGGAGCTGCGTCTGCCCAATCAGCAGCAAGGCTTTGGCAGTCACTGATAGCCGGGCGCCTGCTCTATGCGTCGGTGAGAAAAACGGATGCTGCCGCATTTACCCTCACTATACCGTGGTCAGTGGTGACTGCAGCACGTGCGATATCCTTTTCAGGTCCCTGCGCTGCAGGGACGGGGACCCGATGGCTGGGAAGGCAGCCCAATGCCTTCCATAGACATCGTGCTGCCTTCCATGGAAGCCTGTGAGACCCAACCCCCTGGGAATAATTTGAGCAGTGTAGTTTCTAAAATTGAGTAATTTATGGGTGGTTTCCATTATATAAGCCTGGAACGCTGGAGAGATGTGCGAACATGGTGCCCGCTCGCACGTGCAGTGGGCACCATGGCCAGTAGATCTCGGCATTAATGCAGAAGATGACTTTAGATGCCGTGATGAATTGAGATCAAAGCATCTAAATGGGCATAAATCCGGAAGCTCATGCTTGCGGGCTTCCTAACGACACCCCCTGCGGCCAATGGGACTGTTGATAGGTGCTCTGAATACTATCAGCCCCGCTGACGAGGCTTAAAGGGGTTGTCCAAGTTATGAAAAAAAAAATATAGCACTGTAAATCTGATGGGCAGCAATATATAACGAAGTTCAGCAAGTTTTAGGCAAAAAAAAAATCTATATTTCCTCATTTCCCTGGTTCTCTTCTGGCCTTTGTTTACATGCAATAACAATAATCTCAGCCCCTCTCCCTCCCCCCTTCTCTGTAAAGGCAGTAAATACAAGTGCTGAGTGACATGTCTGCCTGCTGGAATACTCAGCAGCATGTTGTATGTGTAGGACTACAAGCCCCAGCTGTACAATGACACTGCTGATACACACAGGAAATTCTCCCTACCTGTTCTTGTACAATACAATTCTTCTATAGCTCCTTGCCCAGCATTTGTCTCCTCTCACTGATGCAGCTACTATTTGTTGTAAAGCCTTGAGCCCTCAGTGTGTTCTGGCTGAAGGGGTTAATGTTTTATCTGAAGGAATCCAGGGAGAGAGCAGATAGCAGCCGGCAAAGAAAGGGGGCGTGGCCAGTGACGTCTCGTGTACAGACTGTTATCTGAACTCTGAGGCTTGTGCACGAAACATCAAAGACCAGGGAGATAAGCTGACATCACAGGTCATGTGACCCTCAGTCAACTCTGAGAAACCAGCAGCTTTAGAAACACAAAGTATATGGGAAAGTTGTTATACCTGACAAGTTAGAAACATATAAAGAACAAAAAAATAACTCGGACAACCCCTTTAAAGTATTCATGCTGCAATTCTTATTTTGGCCACCAGATGGTAGGCCAACATAAGAAATTAGCAATTGACAGTCATAAACTCATTTTAAAAATCCCTGATTGTACAAAATGAAAAATTAAAAACAGAATTTATAGGCTCTTATATGAACTTCAAAATCATCACAAAAAAATGTAAAAAAAAAAATGTTGAATAGATAGATAAAAAAAATATATAAAAGTTTAAACCACCCCCTTTCCACATAATAAAAAAATAAACACCTTAATAACAATAAATATAAACATCAGGGGTATCACCGTGATCGAAAACGTCCGTATTAAAATATTTTTAAAAAATCCAATACAGCAAATGGCGTAACAGGAAAAAAGGGTCAAAATGGCCGATTTGCCATTTTTTTCATTGCTTCTCTTACACAAAAAAATGTAATAAAATGTGATCAAAAAGTCACACACTCCAGAATGGTATTAATAAAACTACAGATTGTCGCACAAAATAAAAGCCACTATACAGCTCCGTAGATATAGGTATAAAAAAGTTATAGGGGTCAGAATATAGTGATGTAAAAAAAAAAACTTTGTTTTTTTTCAAAAAGTTTAAATTTATTTTTACACTACTCATACAAAACCTATACATATGGGGGTATCGTTGTAATCGTACTGACCCAGAGAATGAAGCGCATAGGCCAGTTTTATCACAATGAAACGCAGTGGGAACAAAACCCGTAAAACGATGGAGGAATTGCGTTGTTTTTTGGCATTAGAAAGTACAACTTGTCCCACAAAAAGTAAGCCCTCATACAGCTATGTGGACGAAAATATAAAAAAGTTATAAATCAAGGAAGATAGGGAAGGAAAATTAAAAACGCAAAAACCTCTGGTAGTGAAAGGGTTAAAAAATGTTTTTGAAAAATTGCTTCTAAAATTCTAACATCCTAAAAAAATTAAATGATATTTACAAAATGATGCCAACATAAAGTAGACATATGGAAAATGTAACGTTATAACTATTTTGAAGTGACAAGTCAGATTTGCAAAAATCGGACTGGGATTTAAGGTGAAAAGTGGCTTGGTACTGAAGGGGTTAACCCTTACAGTACCAGCGCCGTACATGTACGGCGCTGGTACGATGCGGGCACATGGCGCCCGCTCGCGGGTGCGGCGGGCGTCATGGCCGGCAAGTCTCTGCTGTTTCTAACAGCAGAGACTTGCCGCTACCTACTGTATCGGCGGCGTCTTCCGGGGTGACTAGATGCCGTGATCACACGTGATCACGGCATTTAGTTGCGTCTAAACCCGGAAGCGTTTGCTTCCGGGTGGTGTACAGACACCCCGTGTGGCCAATCGGGGTGTCTGTACACCATATGAAAACTGTAATCCTCGCTGGTGAGGATTACAGTTTTCAAAGTGCAATTCTTATTCTGGCCACTAGATGGCAGGCCAGGATAAGAAATGAGCAATTCATGGTTTTAACTGCCTCTAGTAAATCCATGATTGCTCATAAAGAAAATTAAAAAGCCACAATATATAAGCTCATATTTGAGCATTCAAATAGTAAAAAAAAAAATAAAAACAAAATGTTAAAAAATATATAAAAAATAAAAAAGATATAAAAGTTCAAATCACCCCCCTTTCCGTATAAGTAAAAAATAAATACCTAAATAACACTAAATATAGACATCATGGGTATCACCGTGACCGAAAACGCCCATACTTTTAAGATATAAAAAAAAAAATCCAATACGGCGAATTGTGTGGCGGAAAAAAGCGTCCAAATGGCGATTTGCCGTTTTTTGTCGCTTTTTTTTTCTAAAAAAAATTAAATAAAAAGTGATCAAAAAGTCATACACACCCCAGAATGGTATTAATAAAATCTTCAGATTGTCCCGCAAAAAATGAGCCCCCATACAGCTCTGTACACATAAATACCAAAAAGTTATAGGGGTCAAGATATGACAAGGAAAAAAAAAGGGCAACTTTCTAATTTTTTTTCACTATCAAAACGCAGGAAAAACTATACATATTAGGTATTGCCGGATTCGTACTGACCAGTAGAATGAAAATAACGGGTCAGTTTTAATGCACATCGAACGCTGTAAATAAGAAACCCGTAGAACTGTAGCGGAATAGCGTTTTTTTTGCAATTTCACCTGATTTGGAATTTTTTTCCCGCTTCCCACTACACCATATGCAATATTAAATGGTGGCGTTGGAAAGTACAACTTGTCCCGCAAAAAAAAAAGCCCTCATACAGCTATGTGAACGGAAAAATAAAAGAGTTATGGCTGTTTGAAGGCAGGGAGCGCAAAACGAAAATGCATGACCGAAAAAACCTCCGGTACTGAAAGGGTTAATGTTGAGAGCATCAGATCATTATGTACCTTGCCAGCAGCTGTGGAGAGCACTCAGCAGGAGAGAAGCCTGGGCATTGGCCCACCTATAAATTTCCCTGTAGGGTTTATGGCCAGTCCTCCCCTGCTGCTCTCTGCCCTGACCTCGGACTAGTTTTATAGTTTTGCCTGTTTTCTGACTACAAGTAATGCTGGAGCCCTTGGTGCTTTGAACCAGTGTCTCAGACCCCTGTGGGTCAACTGCCAATCACACCTGGACTTTTCCAAAAGGTAGCAATTCCCCTAAAGTGAAGTCCCTATATATGTATTACATGGTGAATACCAACGGAACACCTTTAGGTCTAGCTCAAAGAGAAACTGATTAGTCGACTCAACAGTTACACATTCACTGCCCATAACAGACATCAGCTAATAAAGTGGTTAATGGACACCATGACATGTGCCTGGCACAGTGATGTTCACTGAACAGTGAGGTTCAGACAACCCACACTCCTACAGGTCTGCTGTTCCCTGCAGCCTCTGGTGCTAAAAATAGCTCTTGACTTAAAATGCCATTTATTCATAATCAGTTATCAGGACACAAGCAAAGGGCATACTGTGATACAGTGCAGGCTAGAACACAGTACAATAAATACTACATATATAACTTATTGTCCAGGAGTATAATGTACAGTACAGGTACAGATCTTATACTATGCATTAGGCACTACAAAACACTGAAATGCTAATAAAACATCACAAAAGTGAGAGGGTAAGGAAGGAAAGGAAAAAAGGGAAAAGGAGGGCAGTGAAAGACACAAATGCTTTATTAAAAGACAAATATATTGAAGGAAAAGGGGGAATTAAAGGGATTTCAATCTGTTTCAAAGATGGAGACAGAGACAGTCCATGATGGAGTAGTCTCTAAGGCTACTTTCACACTAGCGTTTTAAAATTCCGGTATTGAGTTCCGTCATAGGGGCTCAATACCGGAATAAAACGCTTCAGTTTTGTCCCCATTCATTGTCAATGGGGACAAAACTGAACTGAAGACAACGGAATGCTCCTGAAAGCATTCCGTTCCGTCTTCAGACCGGAGAACAAACCGCAGCATGCTGCGGTTTGCTCTCCGGTCCAGGCATCCGCACCAAGACGGATCCGGAATGACCCCCAATGCAAGTCAATGGGGGTGGATCCGTCTGGTGTGACCATAATGGTAACCGGATCCGCCCTCCATTGACTTTCAATGGAGTCCATTACGGATCCGGGTACACATAGACACATACAGACATAAACATACACACACATAAAGACATACAAACACACATACATACTTACATGCTCCCCGGCAGGTCTTCGGAGCGTCAGGACGGCTCACACAGGTCACGATTCCCCACAGCGCCCTCTGCTGGGCGCCTGGTGGAATCGTCAGATGACGATTCCACCAGGCGCCCAGCAGAGGGCGCTGTGGGGAATCGTGACCTGTGTGAGCCGTCCTGACACTCCGAAGACCTGCCGGGGAGCATGTAAGTATGTATGTGTGTTTGTATGTCTATATGTGTGTGTATGTTTATGTGTATGTATATGTATGTACTGTGTGACATGTGTGGGGCCGGAGCGCGGTTCCGGCTCCACACATGTCACTGCGGCAGGCCTGATCCGGCAGCACCCTTCACCTGCCGGATCAGGCCTGCCGCCAGTGTGAAAGTAGCCTGAGCAGGTCGCAAACCAGCCTACAGCAGTCCTGAATGGACATGTCCACATTCATCACCAGGCGTTTCCTGGCAAGCCACAGAGTGTCCTAAACCGTCCGCCCATAGACTGTCGGGGAAGTGGTTATCTATCTCTGCATGGACATTTCTGAAGGTCAACGAGCGCTTTGTATACAGCCAGAGATCCACAAGGCCTATTAAAAAAGCTAATTCTATCTGATTTGCTCTGATAAAGAGCTTTTGTCCTGAATGAGCTAGTTGCAGCTGTGAGGCTGGCTGTTTAAAAGGCTGGGCAAAGACTGGAAAGACATGCTGTAGTTGTAAAATATTCTGCTTTTTTAATCCTTTCAGAAGGAAAGGTGAATTGCTAATTTTTTGGGGGAATATCTCTCATTCGAATTAAAGATGGGTGAACCGATTTTACATCCAGAGTTTCCCAAAAAAATTTGGATTCTAATGAACCCACACTTTTTTGGATTTGTTTCAGATAAACCAGAGAGAGACTTACCCCCTTCCCCATATGTAATATTCAACCAAGAGTGAGTGAACTAGAATATCCCACCAAGGATTACAGTTCTCTCAATGAGATAGCAAGCTAGCTCTCCTTCCAGAAGGACAAGAGAACCAGAACATCTTGAGAGAAAATTACCTTGCATACCTGACTGGCCTTGGACGGGAACTCTTCGGGGTGCTCTTTATTATGAGGGAGACCAAAAAATATGCATGAGGAAACTTGTATGCCAGACGACATTGTTCTAGTTTATAAGAAGAATATATGTAAAATGTTAATTCAGCTGGCATCAGATAAGATTAGTGTTGTTTTCTTTTTTGGAAGAAAAGCCAATTTAAAGATGTTTCTCAGAAATGGAAAGGTATGCAAATTAGCTTGCATGACAAAACTAAAAAGGGAGGATATCCTGTCTAATGCTAGCAGAATTAAAATAAGATATGCAAATTTTGTTAAAAGAAAGTGAGAGCAGTGTTGCCTACCATACATGATACAATACTCATGAATATTTTTTGGTATAGCTAATAACAGTTCCCTCCTCCTCCCCCAAAGGCCAGTCATCTTAGCAAGGCAATTTTCTCCTGAGACATTGTGGTTCTTTTGTACTTCTCTAAGGAGAGCTAGTCTGCAGATCTCATTGAGAGAAGAGTGATCCTAGAAGGGATATTCTAGTTGTCTTGGACACAGATTTGCACTACACATCTCTTTTTTTCAGACTATTTTATTAAAAGGGTTGTGAGTTATGTAAAAAACAAAAAACAGAGAACTGTAAATCTGATGGTCAACAATATATACATAAGCTAAGCAACTATTAGGCAATAACAAATTATATTTACTTATTTCACTAGTTCTCTTTTGGTCCTTTGTTTACATGCAGTAAAACAACCTCTGAGGTTTTCCTCATGAATATTAGTTGGCTTCAACAAAGACTCCCCCCCCCCTCCCCTCTGCAAAGGGAGTAAATAAAATTGCTGTCCTGAGTGAAATGTCTACTCATGTTGTATGTTTAGGACTAGCTGTACGGTACAATGACATTGATCATACACACAAAATCTTACCCCTACCTGTTCTTGTGCAATGCTCTGCAGAACTCCCCCAGTCTGTCAGCTCTGTGTCTGCAGAGTAAGGAGGGAATATCCTGTGCCCAGCATTTGTCTCTTCACTGCCTGGAGAAGAGAAAGCCCTGCAGCTGTTCAGAAAAGCCTCCAACTCTGAGCCTGTGCTGCAGATGGAAGAAGGGTTTAAACTTTGCGAAAGAATACAGTGGGTGGGGAGACACAGGGCAGACAGCAGCAGATGGCAATGCAGGGGGTGTGGCCAGCACAGTGACATTTGTTTCTCACACAGACCTGCTTCCCAGGCTTGGGCACAAAACATCATCAGAGCAAGAAGGGAGGCTGACATCACAGGTCATGTGAAATATGAAAAAGGGGCCACTGCAGATGAAACAAGTGAAATATAAACCCCTTATATTTGGTCTGTTAGAAACATACAAAGAACAAAAAAAAATAACGTGGACAACCCCTTTAAGGATTTTTAAACATTTTGTAGCATTGTTCACATATAAATGCCAATGTTGCAGAGAATAAAGGGGGTTGATGTAAAAGGGAAAACATAAGAAAGGCCTGACACTCCATAAGCATACAGGATATTATTCACTGCACACCTCATAAACAAGGTCATCACAGCCAACAGGAAAAACGTTGGACAGGAAAAACCCAGGTAACAGACAGAAGAAACTGGGGAAACAGAATAATTACAGACTGCGGGAAAAGGCAAGGGGGGGCTGAGGAAAACTCTCAAAGGACGGCAGACACAGCAAATAAGATTTATATGGGCACAAGTTCTGTGAACTAAGATGTGGCTCGCAACTAAGAAAATGAGGGGAGCAAGCACAGGGAGTAATACAAAGAATAGCAAGCAGGAGTCACAAGAGACAAAGTATTACATAGACAGAAGAGATCTGTGGGAACTATTTGTGAGAGAATAGTCTCACAAAGGAGTCCAAATCTCCAAGAACCGGTCATGATACAATAATAGAAGCTAGTTTCTCATTAATCATATAAAAATCCAGTCTGCGTTTGACTGCCGAAAAATCTAGGGATTTTTTTCCAAGCTGCCACTATAGACTTTTTACTGGCGAGGAAAAAATGGTTGTTTTGCCATAGTTTTTTTTTTAATTTTTTGCAGCATTCGCCTGGGGGGCCATCTCATGTAATATTGTTATAGAGCAGGTTGTTACGGACGCGGCGGTACCCAATATGTCTAACTTTTTTATTTTTGGAAAGTTTTACACATTAGATTTATTTTTGAACAGAATAAAATCTTTTTTTTTGTGTTGCCATTTTCAGAGAGCCATATTTTTTTTATTTTTCGGGCGATTGTCTCAGGTAGGGTATCATTTTTGCGGGATAAGATGACGGATTGATTGGTACCATTTTGGGATAAATACGCCTTTTTGATCGTCTGCTATTAAACTTTTTGTAAAGGGAAGGTGACCAAAAAATGTCTGTTTTGGCACGTTTTTATTGTTTTTTTTTTTTAATGCGTTCACCTGGCGGGGTGGATGACGTGATATTTTTATAGAGCCGGTCGATACGGACGTGGCGATACCTAATGTGTTTATCTTTCTTTTTTTACCTTTTTTTTACAATTTTTTTACCTGTATTTTGGAAAATGGCGTGGTTTTTTTTTACTTGAAACTTTTATTATTATTTTTTTTAGGAAACTTTATTTTTTAACTTTTTTTTTATTTTATTTAACTTTTTGGGGTCTGATCCCCTTTACAATGCAGTACAATACTTTTGTATTGTAATGCATTGGCTGTAAGTGTATTACTCAATGTAATACACTTACAGCCTGCTTACTGTGCGATCCAGGGGGCTGGATCGCACAGGCACGCAGGGATAGCAGCCACGATGCCTAAGGAAGACATCGGGCTGCTATCCGAGCCATCAGGTCCAAGTCACAGCAGCGCGCCATCCTGAACTCCCGCACACCACATGTGCCGCGGTCAGCGCTGACCGCAGCACATGAAGGGTTAATGCGCCGGCCCGATCAGTACGGCGCCCGCCCGAACAGAGCGCCGTACATGTACGGCGCTGGGACCTGTGTCCCGGCTTTTTGCGGCTGGTCCTCTAAAGGTTAATCAATGTGGGTGTGGGGGAATTCTTGGGATCCGTTTATTAAGTAATGCTTCCCAAGGGTCTTTCTAAATATTGTATCCAGTCACCGAGTGAATGAGGTTGTAAACGTGAATCCTAAACCTTTTCACTCAGGGGCAAGCCCACCAGATATGTAATACATCACGTTGAGAAGGGCTACCCCTAAAACAGGTAAGGGTAGCCCAGATACCAAAATCACAGCATTATATCCAGTATATCAGAAGATGTAGCTGTTAGAAATCAAGTCGGGATTGAAAGCTGTTTTTAGTTTCACTTTCAGCTGGGCACTAAGGAGCTGTTTTCTAGCAGAATAAAAGTGCTTTTTCTGAACATGGAATACAGACACACAGTGCACACAGGTATGTCTGGGATGTGTTTGCAATCTTCTGTGGGGCAGAAGTGACAAGGGTGACAAGGGTGCAGAGGTATTTTTGAGGAGGGAACTGATAAAGTGTTTCAGCTGGAGATAATGAAAGGTGTCCGTGGACGGTAGTTCTCGTTTTCTCTGCAATGAGGCGAACGTAATAATGCCGTTCAGGGAAAGCAGGTGATAGATCCTAGTAAGTCCTTTAGCAGTAAAAAGCCTAAACAAACTCAGAGAATTTAGCCCTGGAAGGATTAGAGAGTGTGGGGAGATTAGTTGGGATGAGTATTTTACTGAGTCTCAGAGAATGGGATTAGTAGTAGTGGGTCGGGGCGCAGGCGGTGTCCACAGAATGGAATCTATGGACAGTGAAGCCACTTCCAGAAGTGTAACCGGGAGAGCCATAAAAAAAAGTATATCTGTTTAGGTAAGAAGGACATTTTAAGTGAATTAACTCTCCCAATCCAAGATATATGGCAGCAGCTCCAACTTTCTAGAAACAGCCTCAACTCACGCATGAGAGGCGGGTCATTATGAGAGTACAGCATGTGATAAAAAGCCATAATCCAAACCCCCAGGTAATTCACATTTCCGGATGACCACTGAAAGGGAATTTTGAGCGCAGTCAGAACATTTCTGTTTTGGGGAGTGACAGGTTAAAGGCTTAAAGGGGTAGTGTCACTTCAGCAAATAGCATTTATTATGTAGAGGGAGATAATACAAGCCATTTACTAATGTAATGCTATTTTAAATATTGCCTCCTTTGCAGGCTGGATTCATTTTTCCATCACATTATACACTGATCGTTTCCATGGTTAAAGAAGATGGTTAAAGAACTCCCGCAAAAAATTTTATTCTCTGACCTGTTAAGGCCCTTTTAGACGGGCCGATGTGTCTCCCTGCCCGAGCGCCGATCAGCGATATCGGTGCTCGGGCAGGGAGCCTTTACACGGCCCGATGAATCGAGCACCGGGCCGCACGAGTGATCGCTGTATCACTCGTGCGGCCGGGAAGCTCCATACTGTCAGGCGCACATCGCCTGTTTACACAGGCCGATGTGCGCCCGACAGATTGGATCTTTTGTAGAAACCAAAAGATCCAATCAGCCGACGAACGAGCGTTTTGCTCGTTCGTCGGCTGATTAGGGCCACTTTTACACGGGCCGATTATCGGCACTAGCGTTCCTAGGAACGATTTTTCGGCCGATAATCGGCCCGTGTAAAAGGACCTTTAGAAAGGTGCATGATATAATCTGTAGTGATTGTCGTTATCTTATCAGTGACTGTTTCTGTGAGTAAAAACCTCTCTTCTTATTGTAACTGGGTCAAGTGACCAACTCCCTGACCTGCAACTGACCCAGGACAGAAAGCCAGTAACTGCTCTATTCATTCCTATGGGAGCCTCACTTTCAGTCTCATAGGAATACATAGAGAATTAGACTTCCTGTCCACACATAAGTCTATGTGTGAGTTGGTGGGTCTAACTGCTGGTCACAAGACACAGATAAGAAACTTCAGGATGATATAAGTCAAAAAGCGGTAAAAAAATTCCAAATGGGGTGAAATTGGAAAAAAACACAATTCCTCCACCACTTTACGGGTTTTGATTCCACGGCGTTTCGTTTGTGCCAAAACTGACCAATGCCCTTCATTCTCTGGATCAGTACGATTACAACGATACCCCATATGTATAGGTTTTTTTATGTCTAAATAGTGTAAAAATACATTTAAACTTTGATTTATTTTTTTTATCACCATATTCTCACCCCAATAACCTTTCGATACTTACGTCTACTGAGCTGTTTAGGGGCTCCTTTTTTGCTGGACAATATGTAGTTTTTATTGATACCATTTTAGAGTGTGTGTGAATTTTTGATCACATTTTATTACATTTTTTTGGGGTAAGAGAAGCACTGAAAAAATGGCAAATCAGCCATTTTGACCATTTTTAACACTACCGTCGTATTTATTGTTATTTAGGTATTTATTTTTTAATTATACGGAAAGGGGTGATTTAAACTTTTATATTTTTTTCTTT
Organism: Rhinella marina; assembly: GCA_900303285.1. NCBI lineage: Eukaryota > Metazoa > Chordata > Amphibia > Anura > Bufonidae > Rhinella > Rhinella marina. Next base: position 122,898 of record ONZH01015107.1, on the reverse strand, counting down.
TTTATACATTTTTTTTATTTTTTTGTGATGATTTAAAAGCTCATATATAGACATATAAATAATGGTATTTAATTTTTTAATTTTGATCTATCAGGGATTTTTAAAAAGAGATTTACACTATAAAATCTACTTCTAAACGAAATATACAAGGCGGCAAATCAGAAAAAAATACAGCCACAAAAAGGAATATTTTATATCTTTTATATTTTTATAAAAGCATACTAATATCTAATTGTGAAAGGTACATACCTTATAGGTATAAAAGGATAATGAACAAAAAAAACAATGTGGATAAATAGAACTGTAAAGAAAGCAATAAATGACAAAAAGAAAGCATTTAAATCACTAAAACAGAAGGGGAGCAAGGAAGCATTGAAAAACTATAAGGGAAAAAAATACAATATGTAAAGAACAAATAAAAGCAGCCAAACTAGAGACCGAGAGATTAATTGCCAAAGAGAGTAAAACTAACCGTAAAATGTTCTTCAATCAATTCAAATCTGAAGGTGTTGGCCCCTTAGAGAGTAATAAGGGGGGAGTTGCAGGGAAAAATTTTTCTCCACTGTATTCACTGAGGAAATTAAACTGTCAGATAAAATGCAGAATATAAAATTAAATTCCCTGTTAAAAGTGCCTCGACTGAACAAGGAAGAAGTACAGCAGCATCTTAAAAAGATTACAATAGACAAATCGCCAGGACCAGATGACATACACCCTCGTATCCTAAGAGAATTAAGTAATTTCATAGACAGACCCTTATTTCTGATATTTAAGGACTCTATACTGACAGTGTACAGTGTTCCAGAGGATTGGCACATAGCAAATGTGGTGCCAATATTCAAAAAGAGCCCAAAAACAGAGCCCGGAAACTATAGGCTGGCAAGTTTAACATCTGTCGTGGGTAAACGGTTTAAAGGTTTTCTAAGAGATTGTATCTTGGAGTACCTCAATGAAAGTAAGCAAATAACTCCTTATCAGCATGGCTTCATGAGGCATCGGTCATGTCAAACTAATTTAATCAGTTTCTATGAGGAGGTATGTTCTAGACGTGACCGCAGCGAATCAATGGATGTCGAATATCTGGACTTCGCCAAAGCATTTGACACCAACACATAAAGGTTAGTATATAAAATGACAATGCTTGGACTGGGAGAAAATGTCTGCATGTGGGTAAGTAACTGGCTCAGTGATAGAAAACGGGGTGGTTATTAACGGCACATATTCAGATTGGGTCACTGTCACTAGTGGGGTACCACAGGGGTCAGTATTGGGCCCTATTCTCTTCAATATATTTATTAATGATCTTGTAGAAAGCTTGCACGGTAAAATATCAATTTTTGCAGATGACACTAAACTGTGTAAAGTAATTAACACAGAAGAGGACAGTACACTGCTACAGATGGATCTGGATAGACTGGAGGCTTGGGCAGAGAAGTGGCAGATGAGGTTTAACACTGACAAATGTAAGGTTATGCATATGGGAAGGAATAATGCAAGTCACCAGTACATACTAAATGGTAAAACATTGGGTAACTCTGACATGGAAAAGGACCTAGGAATTTTAGTGAACAGCAAACTAAGCTGTAGAAACCAGTGTCAGACAGCTGCTGCCAAGGCCAATAAGATAATGGGTTGCATCAAAAGAGGCATAGATGCCCATGATGAGAACGTAGTCCTGCCACTTTACAAATCACTAGTCAGACCACACATGGAGTACTGTGTACAGTTCTGGGCTCCTGTGAACAAGGCAGACATAGCAGAGCTGGAGAGGGTTCAGAGGAGGGCAACTAAAGTAATAACTGGAATGGGTGGACTACAGTACCCAGAAAGATTATCAAAATTAGGCTTATTCACTTTAGAAAAAAGACGACTGAGGGGAGATCTAATAACCATGTATAAATATATCAGAGGTCAGTACAGAGATCTCTCCCACGATCTATTTATCCACTGGACTGTGACTGTGATGGGGGGACATCCTCTGCGTCTGGAGGAAAGAAGGTCTGTACACAAACATAGAAGAGGATTCTTTACGGTAAGAGCAGTGAGACTATGGAACTCTTTGCCTGAGGAGGTGGTGATGGTAAGTTCACTAAAAGAGTTCAAGAGAGGCCTGGATGCATTTCTGAAGGGTAGCAATATTACAGGTTATAGCTACTAGAGATGGGTTGTTGATCCACGGAGTAATTCTGATTGCCTGATTGGAGTCGGGAAGGAATTTTTTCCCCTAAAGTGGGGAAAATTGGCTTCTACCTCACAGGGGTTTTTTTGCCTTCCTCTGGATCAACTTGTAGGAAAACAGGCCGAACTGGATGGACAGATGTCTTTTTTCGGCATTATAAACTATGTTACTATGTAACTTTTATTGTAATTTAATTCATAAATAACCTACAAAAAGAAATTGATTTAAAACTATCAGCTGACTGGTTTTGTCAAGATTTTGTGAGTCCTAAATGGTTCAATATTATAGTGTGGTGCTCAGGTTTGTAACAGGCTAGGGATTTCTTTGTAACTCCGTGACACACTGAATTATAACACCAATATTTCACGGCCAGAAGCGCACTCACTTTTCTGTTTGCAACAGACACGTGGCTTTCCTGTGCTCAAGTACCACTGTCCCTGCCTATTAAGTTCTCTCCTTGTATTCAGCGTCATACAGGAGGTATTTGACTGACTGTCCCTGTCTCACCGGAACTTTCCCTTATCGAAGCCTCCACATATTATCTTGACTGTGAGTCAGCTAGCCTAAGAACAGAGCGATACCCTCCCAACATGTTTCGCAGCTGCAATGCGGCTTCGTCAGGGGAAAAGGGTTTTCTAGCGCGAGGCACGCCAAGAACCCTCTTTTAATAGCTTTAAAGAAACACCCCATTTGTTTCACAAAAAATGTGAATTTCTGAAATATGATTGACATGTTCATTAAGCCAGTGACTACTAGTAGTTATGAGTGACTAATGAAGATACCTTGATTCTAATACTTGACTGCAGTTTTCTCCTTTATCTCTTTCAAAATCTCTTTTAGGTTTCTATGATTATATTAAGTCAGAATGAATCTTCAATATAGTATCACCATACTTTTCAAAGATGTCTCAAATTTCACTATGCTATAGTGAGAATATTCTCTTAGCCGCGAGAAATGATTATATAGACATAACATTACAATTTCAAGACATTTATATCACCGCTATGTGCATACGTAATGTGTCTATACAGTGATGTGCCTTTTTTAGTATTTATTGCGCTAATATAGCCAGAGATCCTTCTTCGCAGTTCCTGTACTGTTTTACCTACGTATAATTTTGGACGGAGCAAGATGCAGTATAGACTATGCCTTGATTGCGACAATTGAAGAATTCTCTGATCTCATACTCGCGCCCGTCAACAGGATTTTGGAATCTTTTAATCTTGGGTAAGTACTTGCAGAAGGAAGTCACTACATGCGAATGAGCCTTTGACTTGTGATTTTAACAAAGTTGTATTCTCTCTTGATTTATCAGAGAAAAAAACTATGAACAAACTGGTCTCTAACATTACGTCCTCTCCGAAATGTTATCGTCGGGTATGGACAAGGACATTTTTAAGATCTGGATCACAGGTTAGTATATGCCAATGATGTTTTAGAATTCTCTTTATTGCTGCATATTGATTATCGTAAGTACCAATACACCTAATAATTTTTTTGTTATTATTTTTATTTTCCGGATAAGTATTTGACTTTTAATTTTTTGCCATATTTCAGAGTAGGATTTCCCTTTTTTCATTTTTGGCTCTATTATATGCCGCCTTTAATGGTTTTCTGGGGTAGCCTCTTTCTCTAAATCTCCGATATAATTCATTGCACTCTTAATAAAACATCTGTAGCGCAGTTTCTGCGAGCCCTTAGGTATTGGCCCACCGGCATCCCACTCTTCAAGGGAACGGGATGCCAACTGGATCAATGCAGAAAGATGTTTAATGCTGTCGTTTTGCGGAAAATATCAGTTAAAAGCCGGCCATCAATGTCCTTAGTGATTTTGAGGTCAAGAAAGCATATTTGATCAGGATGAATTTTATCAGTAAAGTGCATGCCAATCTGGTTTTGATTTAGTTTGTCTACAAACTGGATAAAAGTCAACTGGTCCCCTTCCCAGAAGATCAGGATGTTATCTATAAATCTTCCCCAGTAGATTATGTGACTGGTGAATTGTGAATGAATATCAGTGAAGTCTTCCCACCACCCCAGAAATAGGTTTGCTTAGGTGGGCGCACATGGCATCTCCATCACGGTTCCAGTGGTCTGGTGGTAATATTTACCACAAAATAGAAAATAATTGTAAGTAAGAATTCCAAAATTATTGTGTGCTTGGAAAATTATTGTGTGCTTGGAAAGAGGTGCTCTTCGTGCTGAGATAGTGTTTGACTGCCTTCAATCCCAGATTGTGTTTAATATCACTGTACAAAGATTTCACGTCTAAGCTTGCCAGGTATGTATTTGGGGTTAAGACTATGTCCTTAATTATACTGGAGATTTAGAGAAAGAGGCTACCCCAGAAAACCATTAAAGGCGGCATCTAATAGAGCCAAAAATGAAAAAAGGAAAATCCTACTCTCAAAAATGGCAAAAAACTAAAAGTCAAATACTTACCCGGAAAATAAAAATAATAAAAAAATTATTAGGTGTATTGGTACTTACAATAATCAACATGCAGCAATGAAGAGAATTCTAAAACATCATTGGCATATACTAACCTGTGATCCAGATCTTAAAAATGTCCTTCTCCATACCCGACGATAACATTTCGGAGAGGACGTAATGTTAGAGACCAGTTGGTTCATAGTTTTTTCTCTGATAAATCAAGAGAGAATACAACTTTGTTAAAATCACAAGTCAAAGGCTCATTCTTACTCAGTACTTACCCAAGATTAAAAGATTCCAAAATCCTGTTGACGGACGCGAGTATGAGATCAGAGAATTCTTCAATTGTCGCAGTCAAGGCATAGTCTATACTGCATCTTGCTCCGTCCAAAATTATACGTAGGTAAAACAGTACAGGAACTGCGAAGAAGGATCTCTGGATATATTAGCGCAATAAATATGCAAAAAGGCACATCACTGAAGAGAATAGGGCCCAATACTGACCCCTGTGGTACCCCACTAGTTACAGTGACCCAATCTGAGTATGTACCATTAATAACCACCCTCTGTTTTCTATCACTGAGCCATTTACTTACCCACATACAGACATTTTCTCCAAGGCCAAGCATTCTCATTTTATATACTAACCTTTTATGTGGTACAGTGTCAAATGCTTTGGAGAAGTCCAGATATACGAAATCCATTGATTCCCCGCGGTCAAGTCTAGAACTTACCTCCTCATAGAAACTGATTAAATTGGTTTGACACGACCGATCCCTCATGAAGCCATGCTGATATGGAGTTATTTGCTTATTTTCATTGAGGTGCTCCAAGATAGCATCTCTTAGAAAACCTTCAAACAGTTTACCCACTACAGATGTTAAACTTACCGGCCTATATTTCCCGGGCTCTGTTTTTGGACCCTTTTTGAATATTGGCACCACATTTGCTATGCGCCAATCCTGTGGAACACTCCCTGTCAGTATAGAGTCCTTAAATATCAAGTATAAGGGTCTGGCAATGACATTACTTAAAGGGGTTGTCCAAGTTATTTTTTTGTTCTTTATATGTTTCTAACTTGTCAGGTATAACAACTTTCCCATATACTTTGTGTTTCTAAAGCTGCAGGTTTCTCAGAGTTGACTGAGGGTCACATGACCTGTGATGTCACCTTATCTCTCTGCTCTGTGATGTTTCGTTCACAAGCCTCAGAGTTCAGATAAGAGTCTGTACACGAGACGTCACTGGCCACGCCCCCTTCCTTTGCTGGCTGCTATCTGCTCTCTGCCTGGTTTCCTTCAGATAAAACATTAACCCCTTCAGCCAGAACACACTGAGGGCTCAAGGCTTTAGAACAAATAGTAGCTGCAGCAGTGAGAGGAGACAAATGCTGGGCAAGGAGCTATAGAGGAATTGTATTGTACAAGAACAGGTAGGGAGAAATTCCTGTATGTATTAGCAGTGTCATTGTACAGCTGGGACTTGTAGTCCTACACATACAACATGCTGCTGAGTATTCCAGCAGGCAGACATGTCACTCAGCACTTGTATTCATTCCCTTTGCAGAGAGGGGGGGAGAAGGGGGAGGGGCTGAGATTGTTGTTATTGCATGTAAACAAAGACCAGAAGAGAACCAGGGAAATTAGGAAATATAGATTTTTTTGCCTAAAACTTGCTTAACTTAGTTATATATTGCTGCCCATCTGATTTACAGTGCTATATATTTTTTGTCATAACTCGGACAACCCCTTTAATTCTCTTAGGATACGTGGGTGTATGCCATCCGGTCCTGGCGATTTGTCTATTTTAATCTTTTTAAGACGCCCCAGTACTTCTTCCTGGGTCAGACAGGGCACTTTTAAAGGGGAATTCACTTTTATATTCTGCATTTCATCTGACAGTTTATTTTCCTCAGTGAATACAGTGGAGAAAAAAATATTTAAGAGTTTTGCTTTCTCCTCATCGCTCTCTGCTACTCCCCCCTCATTACTCTGTAAGGGGCCGACACCTTCAGATTTATACTTTTTAGTATTTATATAATTGAAGAACATTTTAGGGTTAGTTTTACTCTCTTTAGCAATTAGTCTTTCAGTCTCTAGTTTAGCTGCTTTTATTTGTCTTTTACAAATTCTATTTTTTTCCTTATAGTTTTTCAATGCTTCCTCGCTCCCCTCCTGTTTTAGTGATTTAAATGCTTTCTTTTTGTCATTTATTGCTTTTTTTACAGTTCTATTTATCCACATTGTTTTTTTCTTGTTTCTTATCATTTTATTCCTATACGGTATGTACCTCTCACAATTAGATATTAGGATGCTTTTAAAAATATCCCATTTTGTGACTGTATTTTTATTTTCGAGGATTTTGTCCCAGTTAGTTAGACCTATGGCCTCTCTTAGATGGCTAAATTTTGAAGTTTGGTATTTTTGTTCCTCCCTGAAGAAATGCTTTTTTTAATGACAATTTAAAGGTTATTATTTTATGGTCACTGTTACCCAGGTGTCCCCCAACCTGCACATCTGTTGTTCTGTCAGGTCTATTGGTTAATACTAAGTCCAGTATGGCCGTCCCTCTAGTCGGGTCCTGAACCAGTTGGGAAAGGTAATTGTCTTTGCTTATTTCCAAGAACCTGTTTCCTTTATGAGATATACAGGTTTCAGTTTTCCAGTCTATATCTGGGTAGTTGAAATCCCCCATAATAACGACCTCAATATGATTTGCCACCTCGTCTATTTCGTTTAGAAGTAGATTTTCTATGGGCTCTGGTATACTAGGGGGTTTATAATAAACTCCTATTAGTATTTTATTATTGTTTTTGGCTCCATTTATTTCTACCCACAGTGACTCCACATCTTCATGTCCCTCACTTATATCTTCCCGGATTGTGGGCTTTAGACAGGACTTTACATAAAGGCAGACCCCTCCCCCTCGCCGGTTTTGACGATCCTTTCTAAAAAGATTGTAACCCTGTACATTAACTGCCCAGTCATAGCTATCATCCAGCCATGTCTCAGTTATTCCCACTATGTCATAGTCCTCCTCACACATCACTAATTCCAGTTCACCAATTTTATTAGTTAGGCTTCTGGCATTAGTGTACATACAATTAGGAGGTCTATGTATATTTTTTACCCCGTTTGTCAATTTACTATTACTTATGAAATGAATATCCGGGGTTCTTGGGTTACTTTGGTTGTTGTTTTGCACAGTCTTCTCCCTACATTCCTTACTAACCCCAGCCCCCACTAACCCCCCACTTTTCCTTCCTATGACCCACTCTCTATCTACCCCCTTATTAGTATGGGCACCCACCCTCCCCCCAGATCCTAGTTTAAAAGCGCCTCCAGCCGTCTAACCATTTTTTCCCCCAGGGCAGTTGCACCCTCCCCATTAAGGTGCAGCCCGTCCCTACTGTAGAGTCTGTAGCCGACAGAGAAGTCGGCCCAGTTCTCCATGAACCCAAACCCTTCCTTCCTGCACCAGCCTCTGAGCCACTTATTTAACTCCCTAATCTCCCGTTGTCTCTCTAGTGACGCTCGTATTTCTGAAAACACTACCTTGGAGGTCCTGGACTTTAGCTTCTCACCTAGTTCCCTAAAATCATTTTTAAGGACCTTCCATCTCCCCCTGACTTTGTCATTGGTGCCAACGTGTAGCATGACCGCCGGGTCTTCCCCAGCCCCACCCAGCAATCTGTCAATCTGGTCCCCAATATGCCGAACCCGAGCACCCGGGAGACAACACACTGTTCGGCATTCACGGTCTCGGCGACAGATGACCCTGTTTATCCTCCTAATAATAGAGTCCCCTACCACCAGTATCTGTCTGGCCTTTGCTGCTCTCCTTTTCCCATCCTTCCTGCAGCGGTCATCCTCCTGGTTTCTAGGAGAAACGGCCTGCTGCAGTGTCGCTGATCCTGGGCTTTCATCCCTAATATCAGCCAAACAGGCATATTTACTAGGGCGTTCCAGCTCAGGACTAGCCTCCCTGGCACTTTTCCCTCTACCCCTCCTTACTACATTAACCCAACTGCTGACCTGATAGTCCTGCTCTTGCCCATCTCCATCCTCCTCCTCTTCACTGACCCCAGCCAGTGCCTGTACTGTGAGGTCTAAGCCTCTCTCCAGGTGTTCAATGCCCCTAAGTATGCCAAGCTGCTTATTTAGATCCAAGATCTGGGCTTCCAAATATGCAACGTGATTGCATCTAGTGCAAATGTATTCACCCATGAATGGTTCTTCAAGGCATGCATACATTGCACAGGACACACACTTGGTTGCATTGTCCATGGAGCACCTGCTAGATGGGGATATACAGTACAGAAAAACAGTAAATATGTGATAAGATGCGGTTTTGCTGTAGTTAAAGGACCAGCTCAGATAACGTTACCAACACACAAGGAAAATCCCTCCAAACTTACTTTTTCCTCCTTGTCTTAAACTCTTAAACTCCCTATTCTCTTCAATATATTTATTAATGATCTTGTAGAAGGCTTGCGCAGTAAAATATCAATTTTTGCAGATGACACTAAACTGTGTAAAGTAATTAACACAGAAGAGGACAGTGCACTGCTACAGATGGATCTGGATAGACTGGAGGCTTGGGCAGAGAAGTGGCAGATGAGGTTTAACACTGACAAATGTAAGGTTATGCATATGGGAAGGAATAATGCAAGTCACCAGTACATACTAAATGGTAAAACATTGGGTAACTCTGACATGAAAAAGGACCTAGGAATTTTAGTGAACAGCAAACTAAGCTGCAGAAACCAGTGTCAGACAGCTGCTGACAAGGCCAATAAGATAATGGGTTGCATCAAAAGGGGCATAGATGCCCGTGATGAGAACATAGTCCTGCCACTTTACAAATCACTAGTCAGACCGCACATGGAGTACTGTGTACAGTTCTGGGCTCCTGTGAACAAGGCAGACATAGCAGAGCTGGAGAGGGTTCAGAGGAGGGCAACTAAAGTCATAGCTGGAATGGGTGGACTACAATACCCAGAAAGATGATCAAAATTAGGGTTATTCACTTTAGAAAAAAGACGACTGAGGGGAGATCTAATAACTATGTATAAATATATCAGGGGTCAGTACAGAGATCTCTCCCATGATCTCTTTATCCCAAGGACAGTGACCATGACGAGGGGACATCCTCTGCGCCTGGAGGAAAGAAGGTTTGTTCACAAAAATAGAAGAGGATTCTTTATGGTAAGAGCAGTGAGACTATGGAACTCTCTGCCTGAGGAGGTGGTGATGGTCAGTTCACTAAAAGAGTTCAAGAGGGGCCTGGATGTATTTCTGGAGGGTAACAATATTACAGGTTATAGCTACTAGAGATGGGTCGTTGATCCAGGGAGTTATTCTGATTGCCTGATTGGAGTCGGGAAGGAATTTTTTCCCCTAAAGTGGGGAAAATTGGCTTCTACCTCACAGGGTTTTTTTTTGCCTTCCTCTGGATCAACTTGTAGGAAAACAGGCCGAACTGGATGGACAGATGTCTTTTTTTCGGCCTTATAAACTATGTTACTATGTTACTGTATAGACACATTACGTATGCACATAGCGGTGATATAAATGTCTTGAAATTGTAATGTTATGTCTATATAATCATTTCTCGCGGCTAAGAGAATATTCTCACTATAGCATAGTGAAATTTGAGACATCTTTGAAAAGTATGGTGATACTATATTGAAGATTCATTCTGACTTAATATAATCATAGAAACCTAAAAGAGCTTTTGAAATAGATAAGGGAGAAAACTGCAGACAAGTATTAGAATGTCCTTATTCCCCATTATGGAGGACCACCTCTTTATAGGGGGCCGTCCTGATCTCAGATTTCTACTATACTAATCACTAATAAGGAACATATAGATTATGTCATTGCCACAATCAGTGAAATCATCTGCACAGCACTCAGACTGTCACCTTCCACCAAAAGGAAGGGGGGGGGGGGGACCTCTTCCATTACAACTAGCACAATTTGTCCATCTTTGCTTGGACATTCCTAAATTCTACAACTTATTATCTTATAAGTGTTGTGCGCAATGGATGATAGTAACTGTATGGGATTAAGCGATCGCTCTAGTTGGAAGAAATCCACTATGATAGTGGTTTATGCATTAAGGTTCCATCTATTAGATGGAGAGCATCCCCTAATAGTCCGTTTATCGCAGGTAAATATAAAACATATGGAATCTATAGCAGGCAGATACATAGTGACATCATCGCAAATGAAACATCATCATTGGCTGTAGATCTCATTCCTCCCATTGGGCTCCTAAATAAACTGTTACTATAGGTTAGAAACTTAAATCCATCAAGGTACCTTCATTAGTCACCCATAACTACTAGTAGTCACTGGCTTAATCAACATGTCAATCACATTTCAGAAATTCACATTTTTTGTGAAACAAATGGGGTGTATCTTTAAAGCTATTAAAAGAGGGTTCTTGGCGTGCCTCGCGCTAGAAAACCCTTTTCCCCTGACGAAGCCGCATTGCAGCTGCGAAACATGTTGGGAGGGTATCGCTCTGTTCTTAGGCTAGCTGACTCACAGTCAAGATAATATGTGGAGGCTTCGATAAGGGAAAGTTCCGGTGAGACAGGGACAGTCAGTCAAATACCTCCTGTATGACGCTGAATACAAGGAGAGAACTTAATAGGCAGGGACAGTGGTACTTGAGCACAGGAAAGCCACGTGTCTGTTGCAAACAGAAAAGTGAGCGCGCTTCTGGCCGTGAAATATTGGTGTTATAATTCAGTGCGGGGATTCAGCGCTTCATACCAGCGCCAGGTAGAACAGCTAATAATGCTGCTACTAGACCCATGAATTTAAAACTGATATTATTGTAACACTTCTAGTGAATAAACAAATGAATGGACACGGAGTTACAAAAAAATCCCTAGCCTGTTACAAACCTGAGCACCACACTATAATATTGAACCATTTAGGACTCACAAAATCTTGACAAAACCAGTCAGCTGATAGTTTTAAATCAATTTCTTTTTGTAGGTTATTTATGAATTAAATTACAATAAAAGTTATGTTGTATTCTTCAATACAACTGAGGGTCCCTAGTGGGATTATTTGGTGATCAAAGGACTTTGGTCACAGCGGTAAAAAATACCTTGAATACGAGAGAGAAAGGTGTCTGAGGTATGAACCGTCATGGTGTCAGAGGCTGCTTGACTAGCAAGTACTGAATCAGGGGATAAAGGTGGCTCTTCATCAGATCAGTGAGAGGGGTCCTCAGCTGGGGCTGTGGATCAATATCAAGGCCCGCTTGAAGGTAATCTGCAAGCTAACAGGCTGCTTTCCAACTTTATGAGGTGATAGAGACATGTTCCTACAGTGATATGCCTAACTGTAAGCAAGTAATAATAGTGCTCATGTTGTCCCTTGGACTCTACTGAGCCATAGTGCCAGAGAAGTTGTTCCAGGGTGCCCCTTACTTGGAGAGGGGGGGGGGGGGGGGAGTTAAGTCATCAAGAGGAAAGTGGTATGAATTAACACTGAAGGAACGGATTATAGGATGTGTAGTGGCTGCAGTACTCAGAGAATACCACTAGATGGAGCTAATTTATCAACAATTAAATGGGGAGCTGGTTCAAAATATACCGTAATAAGTGAAGAATAAAAGATAGTCCTGGATGGAAAATTCTCCAAAATCCACTGGGCTACTTATATTATCTGAGCGCTTTTAATAATGAAAGAGACCAGTCAGGGTCTTATATCAGAGCGCCTGGTAAAGTGAGTTACAGAGGTCCCTTGATGAGTAGAGGGTGGGGGATAGGTGTTCCTTCCTTCTGTACCTCAAAGTAGTCAACCAGATCCAGGCCCACCAGGGAAGCACCTAGGAAAGCACAAGGGTAATGTGTAGGAGGTAGGAAAGGAGGGATTGTGGATGGAGGGCAGAATTGCGAGGATAAAAGGTGGATTGTGGCTGTCTAACACAGGAGCCCTCCAGCAGCACATTCACTCCCCTGCTCAGTCAGGCCATGCCCCACCCCCATCTCATTTTCAGTTGAATATTATGTGTGAGGGGGTCTCTCTCTCTCTCCTCTTCTAAACTTATGTTTATTTTACAAGGTTTTTTTAGAAAAAAATATGAGTTTTAGGAGACTAGAGGGTGTTATATATCAACATTTAGGCTAATTGGAGCACATTTGATTCGTCCAGAATTGATTCGGGTCTGAATCAAACCTTTCAAAGTTTGAAAAAACTTGAAAAAGTTTGCTTATGTCTAGTTAGAATACAATTTTTTGTAAAACTCAAGATAAATTTCAAGTCTATAAAAATGATTGAGGAGCTGCAATTACACAGCTCACCCTGCAATGTCTACAGCAAGCAGTAAACAGTGAGGAGAAGGCAGCAATCACACAAGCTCTGCGTTCTCTTCTTGCAGCTGATTGGCTGGGGTGCCAGGAATCAGTCCCTATGATATTCATGACCTACATAAGGAAAGTGGCCCACCTCTTTAAGTGTATGCTAGTTTAAATGGAAGACAGAGAGAACAACTCCTCCTAAATCTAGTCGCCTGGCAAACTGAACAATAGAGGGAGAAGAGCCTTGGTCAGGGAGGTGACCACGAACTGATGGCTATTCTGACTAAGTTCCTGAGTTCTGCTATACACACGCACAGGCATGATTACTGGAAATCATTTGGGGTCCCCATTCTCATAATGAGTGGGGACCCAGCAGTAGAGCCCCCACCAATCTAATAATTATCTCCTATCCTATGGATACGGGATAACTTTAAATAACTGAAATGCCCATTTAGCAACCACCCACCCTCTTATGACAGTTGTACATCTACCTAGTCTGCAGCAACATCTTTTGGAGTCACTGCAAAAACACCACTGCAGGTCGGGTCACCGGCTTTTCAGGAAGCATAGTGCTCAGTGAGTACTAGGTAGTGAATACAAGAACCTGGAGTGCTCAGTTATTTTCTGAACTACCACGGCAGTGAAGGGAGGGGGGGCGCACTTGCACAGCTGCTCCCCCTGCACTTTAATTCGGAGGCCCTGAGCCCTGTTCTGGAGATAGGAGCTGGTCCCAGAGGTAGGACCTGCTCAGATCTGACATATGTAGAATCATAGTAATATACCACAAAAATTTAGACAGGAAACCCCCTTTAAGTCAGCAGTAAAAGGGTATATTAACACTCTGCATACATTATTAGACGCCTTTCACACAGCGTTCTACAGGGAGTGCATTCTGACAGAAAACTAAGTGGGAATTTATCAAGCAATGCACACCTGAATTCTGGCTTCAAAAAGTAGGGGTTTTGCAACTTTTTGGGGGTCATTTGCGGAAAAAAAATGAATTAGTCTTACAGCCAATTCCCTTTTCATGAAACCTCCAGAAGGCACCTTACTATGAGATTATCCTCCTCCTCCTACCAGGCAAGGATAGGAAGCTTCAAAAAGAGCCCTCCTCCATGCAATCCTCAGTGTCTTCCGGACTTGACAGACCCTATATTACAACATTCATACCACAACATTTCCATACTTGCTTTAAACTTAGAACAACCAGTTAGATTATACATATTTATAATTCATATAACAGAACGCAAAAAAAAAGCGCCGTCTTGGAGGTTTCGTGAACAGGGAATTACCGGTAAGACTAATTCAGTTTTTCCCCTCACCTCCATGAGGGCACCTTACTATGAGAATTAACAGATTATTACTTTAGGGTGGGACAACTGCCTGAAGAACGTTTCTTCCATATTTAAGGTTCCTATTTGCATCAATGTCTATTCTATAGTGTTTAACAAAAGTATGAGGGTTGGACCATGTTGCCACCTTACATATTTGATCCAAAGAGGAGGATGCTCTTTCTGCCCATGATGTCGATATTGCCCTAGTAGAATGAGTTTTCAGGTTAGAAGGCGGTTCCTTCCCCATCACCCTGTACGCTTCGCAAATAGCTGACTTAAGCCAGCGCGCTATAGTCGCTGTACAAGCTTTAAGACCTATCCTATTTCCCAAGAACTGAATAAAAATACTATTGGATTTCCTCCAGTCCTCAGTAACTGACAAATCTTGACATCTAAACTGTGATAAACTCTCAGCTTCAGATCTAGGACTTTCACAGATTGAGGGAGAAACACCTTAGGTTTTAACCCCTTGCTAAATCCTTCTTGTAAGAACTCTAGAACTGGAGGGATATTCCCCATTTTAACTGAAGAATTTCCCAAACACCAAGATATATATTTTTTCCATATCTTCTGATTTCTTCTACATTTGACTTTTTTCCTACTGGCTAACATAGTGCTGACTACAGAATCTGAAAGGCCCTTAGATGTAAGAATCAGCCTTTCAGGATCCATGCTGTCCAGGAGTTTTCCCTGATCATTTTTTTCAGGAGCGGGTACCATTATTTTCTCGGCCAGTCTGGTGCTACTAGAATGACCTTTACTCTGTCCTCTCGTATTTTCTTTAAGACTCTCGGTATTAAAGGTAGCGGGGGAAAGCAGTATGCTAGACTGAAATTTCACCTAATCTGTTCCTGCACTTTTTCTGTCCCTTGGATCCAAGGAGTAGTAGATCGGTACTTTTGCGTTGTTCTTGTTCGCAAATAAATCTATTTGTGGCACCACCATTTCTGGACTAGCAAGTTGAATATTTCTTCCTTTAACTCTCCTGGATCCAATCTTTTCCGGCTTAGAAAATCCACCTTGACATTTTGTGGTCCTTTTAAAAAGGCTGCTGACAGGGAGTTGACATAGTTTTCCGCCCATAAAAAAAATCTTGTTGGTTAGGGATATTAGGATTTTACTTCTTGCAGCCCCCAGACGGTTTATGTATGATACAACCATCTTGTTATCTGATCTGAATTGAATGATGGATCCCTTTAGTTCTTCCGAAAAATAAGTCAGGGCTTCCTTCACTGCCCTTAGTTCCCAGAAGTTGGATGGCTGCATTCTCAGGGTCTGTGACCACTCCCCTTGGGTTGACAGAGTCTGTAAATGAGCTAGGGAAATGATTACTAAAATTAATCGACAATCAACACAAAAAAATCCTCGATGCAATTTTTTTGCATCAATGATTCGTTTGTGCCATGTGACCATGGAGTGTGAGTGAAGCGCTTGCTATTACTCACACTCCGTGGTCACCCACCTGTCCACACAGCGCTGCACTGGATCCTGACGTACACATATTGTCAGAACACAGTGCACGTAAGCACGCACTATGACCTGATGCTGTGTGATGTCAGGTCACAGTACAGAGCATGAAGAAGAAGATGGAAGAGCTGTGGAGTGTCAGCAGTACCCCTACAGGAAAGGTATGTATTTTAGTTCACTGGCGCTGTGGCTCGGCACTGATGGCTAGGTGGGGGAGTGGGGGAACTGATGGCACTGGGGGAGAGCTGATGGCACGGGGGAGCTGTGGCATTAAGGGGGGAGCTGGTGGCAATTGGAGGGGGAGAAACTGATGACATGGGGAAGCTGTAGGCACTGGGGGAAGCTGGTGGCAATGGAGGGGGGACTAATGGCAGGGGAGCTGATGAGTTTTTATACAAAACGTTCTTTTAATTAGCTTTTTCTTATTAGAGTACTTGATTAATCGTTGGATTAATCGGTAGAATACTCAATTACTAAAATAATAGATAGCTGCAGCCCTAAAATGAGCCCCCCAACCCCAGAGGCTGGCATCTGTAGTAAGAATTACTGGGTCCCTTACCACCCATGGCACCCCGTTCTGGAGATTGTTTCTCACATCCCACCAATCCAGAGATATTAAGATATCCTCTGGAATTGTAATCAGTTTGTCCAAGGATTCCTGTCTCCAATCTCATTATTGTAACATACAGTATTACTCTGAAGTAGCCGGGAGTGCCACTGGGCCCATTTAACTGCTGGGATACAGGCTGTTCGAGACCCAATGAGGGCCATAGTCTGTCTGATGGTATGGGACTTTTTCCTTTTGAAACTTATTATCTGGGATTGGATTTTCTGTATTTTGTTTTCAAGTAGAAAACACATCTTTTTGACCGAGTCTATGAGTATTCCCAGAAACACACTGTTTTGTGTAGGTAAAATCTGCGATTTTTCCCAGTTTATTATCCAACCTAGATCCTCTAACCTGCATCTGGTCTTTAACAGATTGTTTTCTAGGTCTGTTTTGGAATCGCCTACTATTGAAAGGTTGTCTAAGTAAGGTTGTATTAGGACATTTTCTTTCCTCAGAAGGGAGACCATTTCTAACATTACCTTTGTAAAAAGTCTGGGTGCTGTAGAAAGCTTTATTTGACCTTTAATCCACAATTCTTAGATACTCTTGATGATTTTGGTGAATCGGTATATGGAAATATGCTTCTTTTAGATCCAATGATGCTAAAAAGACCCCTCCTGCAGAACATTTACCACAGACTTGATTGACTCCATTTAGAATTTTTCGTATTTTCAACTTGTTTAGTTTTTTTAGATTTATGATTATACGTGATTTCCCGTTTGGTTTGGCTACCATGAACACTGTAGAATAGTACCCTAGACCGATCTGATCCATATCCCCACACCATGATTTTAGCCATAACGCTCTTCTAGTGCTATTGGCTAATGCAGCAATACTGGTGGTAAGACTTACCGAGTCCACCGTAGTGTCGCGCAGGAAGTCAACGCTTTTAGAAGCATGGGAAAGGATTCTGCAAAGCTTTCATAAGGTGTATTAGATTTTAGAAGTGATTCTAAATGTAGCAACCAGCTTTTAAGGGAACTGGCAACTGAAGTAGCTGCGATATTTGGCTTAAATAGGGATGCTGAAGCATCCCAGGTTTTCCTGAGATTTGAATCTATCTTTTTGTCCATGGGATCATGACAAGATCCTATATCTTCAAACGGTAAGGAGGAACCTTTCGCTAACTTAGAAAGAGAGACGTCTATTTCTGGGCAACTCAAAAGGAGGCCTTAATTTTGGTCATCAAAGGATAGTCTCTTTTTAATGGTTTTTGGCAGGAACACTTTCCTATCTGGGTTTTTCCACTTAATATTAGTGAATGCAGATTTTTATGTACTGGGAACACCCTCATTTTCCTTTCCTCTAACCCAGAAAACGTTTTATCTAGGGCGGATCTCTGGACCTTTTCTTCCTTAATTTCCATCATCGACCTGACCGCTTCTAATAGGTCATTAATATCTTCGGAAGAAAACAGATATTTTTTTAATTCTCTATCGCTACCAAAATCAGTCTGAATCACTTGTTTTTTCCTCCCAATCAGAGGAATTCTCAGAGGTTGAGGATGAAAGAGAGGGTGATCCTTTCCTGCCGTATCATATCTTTCATTTCAACTCTCAGGGAAGGTACAAGAGGTCTTCCTATATTGTTAGTGCATTTTCTACATATTTTTTTAGGGTATTTATCTGGAAGCCTGGCCGCACACACACCACATCTGAGAGACTTAGATTTTTGTGTTATTTTAGATTTAGCTGACACATCCTTGTCACTCTTAACATACAAAAGAAAGAGAAAAGGCATATTAAAATATGTCTCTGCAGTTCAGTACTCATGACCTCCACCTTGCTTGTTCACTCACTGTCAAGTTGACAGGCTGTTCCACGCATTCTCCCAGCTCCATCGTTCTCAGGTAAGCTGGGGTGAGGACTGCAGGAGATTGCTTGTCAGAGGGCGACTTCCACCTTGACCAGCGCTATAGTATTTATGGCCAATCCTCGGAATTTTGTTCCCGACGTCATCCAGCCGTGGCAGGCGCACGTGTACGGGACTTACTTGCCCAAGGTAAGCCCCGGACATCTGCAAATGCGGCCACAACCTCTGTAGCTTCTTCTTTTCCGTCAAACCCCTACCGAGGCACAGGGACGACTCCTCCGCCTGGCACGGACAGGAAGCAGGGCTGTGGAGTCGGAGTCTGTGTCCATTTTGGTGGAGTCGGAGTCGTCATTAAATAGACCGACTCCGAAAATATATAATACATTAATGTCTGTTCTATTCCTGATCTAAGGATCTAGGCATTTAGTTGAGATGACTGTGTGCTGCCCTTTATGTAGATGCATAGAAGTGAAGCTCCTCCGCTACGGATCAGAGGAAAAAGGTACTGAGAAGGAATGGCTGCACTCATCTCAGATCTGCTAGAGAAAACAGGATTAAAGAGGTTTTCTCACTAGTTACAAAGATTAGCTTTCAACATTAAGGGACAGTTAAAACAAGACATTTTCTAAATACATTGGTCAGTGATGAACTATAGACAGTTCAGCAGGTCTCTCACTGCACACAGGTTGCTATGGTAACCTGCAGAACAGAAAGACTTATCTGATTGGCTGAGAGCAGTGAAGAATGATAGGACTGAGCTCTGAGTAATTACCTGCAGTAAGCAAAAGGTCCAAGTGTTGTAAGGACTGAGAAGCTTTACCTGTAATTGTTTTAGATATCACAATCTCCTGCTCTGTTAGAGTAGGTTAATATATGCTAATAATTGCTGGAGACCCACCCACAGCCTGAGGAGACAGAGTGAGTGCAAACTGCCTGTCAGCCAGTGAATCAACGTGCTGAGAAAACCCCTTTAACCCTTAGACTCCCAGCGCCGTACATGTACGGTGCTGGGGCGATGCGGACACATGGCGCCCCGCTCGCGCGTGCGGCGGGCGTCATGGCCAGCAAGTCTCTGCTGTTTCTGCTGTACTTACCGCCATCAGCGGCTTCTTCATAGGCCTTTAGATGCCGTGATCACACGTGATCACGGCATCTAGTTGCGTCTAAACTTCCGGGTGGTGTACAGACGCCCCGTGTGGCCAAGCGGGGTGTCTGTACACGATCTGAAAGCTGTAAACCTCGCTGATAAGGTTTAAAGCTTTCAAAGTGCAATTGTTATTCTGGCCACTAGATGGCAGGCCAGGATAAGAAATGAGCAAATTTGGTTATTAATTCAAAATTAAAAAGCCCTGATTGCTCATAAAGAAAAAATAAAAAACACAATCTATTTGCTCATATTTGAGCTTTAAAATAATCACAAAAAATGTTTTAAAAAAAGTTAAAAATTTATAAAAAATAAAAAAATATAAAAGTTTAATCACTCCCCTTTCCATATAATTAAAAAATAAATACCTAAATAACAATAAATATAGACATCATCCTTCTCCACTGTTCTGCTGAGGAAAACATGGTGCGTGCCGAGGGCAGCTCGTGCCATGTTCTCTAACAGATGCTATGATGCGCAGTAGCACAGCCTAGTATCGAAAAATAGAAAATCCCGGTATTGGATCAATCCAGGTACAAAAGTATTGATTGGGTATTGATAGTTTGATACCTGGTGCAACTCTATTTCAGAACACTTTAAAAAGTGGATTTCCACACGAGTACCGCTTTCTCTTTAAACAGCTGATCGGCGGGGGTGCCTGAAGTCAGATCCCGGATGATATTGATTGCCTACCCTGTGGTTAGGTCATAAATATAAAAAAGTGGATAACCTCTTTAAGAAATTAAAGGTGAACTCTGATTGGTTGCTATCACAGATTTCCTGTTAGACAGTTTTGATAAACGAGGCCCACTTTCTTTAGTGTGAATTGGGGAAAGTAGGACTCCACTCTCCAAAAAGGTGGCAATCGGGAAAGTAAAACCAGCAGACTTCTGATATTTCTCAAATGGTACTACGCTTTTAAAGGGGTTGTGGCATCTATGAACATCATCCACTATCAACAGGACGGGGGATAACTAACTGATCCTGTGTTCCCGTCCTAATGGAGCGGCAGCCATTAATTCCAGAAATCACTGAGCGTTGTATTCAACTGTCTCCAGCAATTCCATGGGGAATGAATGGAGCAGCAGGGCACATGCTCAGCCTGCATCTCAACCAGGAGAGGAACACTGGATCCCCATTCTGGGGATCGGTTGGGGTTATCCCCATCTGGTATTTCTGGGGGCCTTCAGAGAAGAAAAGGCTGTGCGCCTCTGCTCTAGAAGCACCCCTAGCACAGTTTCAGATGCAGTTTCCCATTATGGACACTGCTGCTTCCACAGAACTACATGGCAGTATAATAATTTATAATGCTGTGTTATAATGTTATATGTTATAATCATTATAATGCCAGGCGGCCCTGAGAAAGGAGCAGCGTCCATAACGGGAAAGCACACTCCCACATGGAGCATGCTTTCTGCAGTGGACACGCTCCTCAGAAATTAGCTTCAAATGGGTATTCCCATCTCCGACAATGGGGGCATATCGCTAGAATATGCCCCCATTGTCTGATAGATGCGGGTCCCACCACTGGGACCCGCACCTATATCGAGAACGAAGCGCTGCACTCATAGAAATGAATGGGAGCGCACCACACGACTGCGACCACGGCTCCCATTCATTTCTATGGAGACGTCGGAAATAGCCGAGCCAGCGCTCAGCTATTTTCGGCGGCACTATAGAAATGAATGGAGGCCGGCTGCGCATGCACAATGCACCCTCCTTCTGTTTTGGGACCCCGTTCTCGATATAGATGCGGGTCCCTGCGGTGGGACCTGTACCTATAAGACAATGGGGGCATATCCTAGCGATATGACCCCATTGTCTGAGATGGGATAACCCCTTTAAGGGTGTTTATCAAGAGTTTAATATTGATGGCCAATACTCATGATAAATTATCAATATCTGTTTGGTGGGGGCTGTTTGAAGAGCCTGCGGCCTCTTCACAGTGTACTAAGCATAGCCCTGTACCATACCTCCCAAGTGTCCCTCTTTGGGAGGGACAGTCCCTCTTTTTGACCTAAGTCCCTCTGTCCCTCTTTGATCCTTAAATGTCCCTCTTTTTGACCTGGAGAACTAATGCATAAATGGTCATTAATACATTTACTAAATTGCTCCTTACTAAACTATCTGTTTGGTTTCTACCTGTATATTAGACAAGAACTTCATTATTTGGTGCAATTTGGACCTTAAAATATCTATAATCTGATGATTTATGTAGTAATATTTATATGGACATTGAAGCGCATGAAAAAAAAAAAAAAAGGCCACAGGGGTTCCAGTAATTATGATTTGGGTGGAGTTAGAGGCGTGGCCTAGTATTAAAGACTGCAGTGATGCGCGCCGCACATATTGTCCCTCTTTGCAATTTTCAAAAGTTGGGAGGTATGCTGTATAATGTATTACCACTGTGTCCCAGCCGCACATTCACTGGAATGGGACTGAGAGCTAGAGAAAGGCTGCAGCAGATGCTGGGAGTTGGACCCCGATCAGATACTGATGATGACCTACCCTGAAAACCCCTTTAAGTGCATCACTCAGGAAGTCAGCATGCTTCAGCCAGTTACTGAGTCTTCTGAATATGACTGTCTCCCTGACAGGCTACATCGCATAGGCTTGCCGGTCTCTATTGAGAATAGAAGCAAGCAGCTGCCGATACTCCTACCCTAAGGTCCTGAAAACACAGAGGAGTACCTGAGAGTAAAGCTCTACTTGCAGCAATGTCTTCACCGAACACCTTACCGGGTTCCCATCTGTCCACTTACTGTAGTTACTCTTGGGCGGAAGACCTGCCCCAATTACGTCACAGGGACGTCCTCACAGCCTGAGTGGTCGAACGTTGCGTCAATCAGACGCGTCGCTTCTTCACTTCTGTGCGTTCCATTGGGATAATGCCCAGTGTTCTAGAACCTTTGTGAAAGATCGTCTGATTCCAGCTCCGCTACTGCAGGGTTCGGAGCAGCAACAGAGCTGATCGCCAGCTGGTGTCAGGATCGTACGCAGATTCTAATCGGTGAGGAAATAGACAATGCGCGGAACCGATCAGCTAACAAAATGGCCAAAGCTACATGGCTGACTGTCGTAGAGGCTGAGGGGTTAAATTCCGCGGGTAATGGAAGGGAATGCAGCCAATCGATGTCACTGCGTAGTCAACTGGTGTCCGGGAGGCAATATATTCCAGCATGTAAACAGATGGCGTGCTTGTTTACCGCGGAGCTCCACGTAGATGTGGAGCATAGTTCATAGCTCTAGCTTGGGACAGGTGTGAATAGTGCGCAGCACTGCGTTCTGGACCGTTTGCCACATAGATGGGCCCACTGAAAATATGTCACAAGTGCCAACTCCCCTGCCCCCCAGTGCTTCTCACTGTAATTATGTCTCCTCACAGTACTTATGTCCCCTTAGTGCCCCTCACAGCAGTAATGGCCACATTGCCCCCTCCTCACAGTAGTTTTGCCCCCTTAGTGCTCCATCACAGTAGATATGCCCCCTTGGAGCCTCCTCACTGTAGTTTTGCCTGCTTAGTGCCCATTCACAGTAGTTATGCCCCTTAGTGCCAAATAACAGTAGATGTGCCCCATCACAGTAGTTATACCCCCTCACTGTAGTTTTGCCCCTTAGTGCCCCATCACAGTAGTTATACCCCCTTACATCAGTTATACCCCTAAGTGCTCTCACAGTACTGATGTCCCTTTAGTTCCTCCTTGTAATAGTTTTCCCCCTTAAGGCTACATTCACACGACCGTATGTGTTTTGCGGTCCGCAAATTGCGGATCCGCAAAACACGGATACCGGCTGTGTGAATGTAGCCGGCCCTATGATAGAACTGCCTATTCTTGTTGCGGACAAGAATAGGACATGCTCTATCTTTTTTGCGGGGCCGCGGATCGGACCTACGGATGCGGACAGCACATTGTGTGCCGTCCACATCTTTTGCGGCTCCATTGAAATGAATGGGTCCGCACCCGTTCCGCAAAATTGCGGAACGGATGCGGACCCAAAACTACGGTCGTGTGAATGCACCCTAAAGGGGACCTTTCATGGTTTGTAGCTACTGTAGATAAATACCTTCCCAAAACTCATCCCCCCCCCTCCCCCGGCTGATGCTGGCAACCTGTCTGTTTTTTTAAAATAGCGATTCTACGCCCCGCTGTGCCCCCTGTAGTTTTCGCGTTCAGTATGTAACAGGGGCGGACTGGGAACTAAAAGTGGCCCTGGAAAAAATACTAAAAGTGGCCCCGTTTTGTAGTCTGGTCCAAATTGATGGAAGCAGGGCCAGCAATACTATATTGTGGCACATTATACCCCCCAACAGAGCCAAATACCACAGTCCATCACAAAATACTGCCAGCAGCACAAAATACATCCCCAAAACTTCCACTGGCCGGCCCTCTGGGCATCGTCCCACCAGGAAATTTCCATCTAAGGTCTATGGCCAATCCGCCCCTGATATGTAAATACTGAGCATCGGAACAGGGAGGAGGAGACACCAGGTCTCCGCTGTGATTGGCTCACAGCACAGCCAGGGAGAAGGAGATGCCCATTGAGAAACCCTGGCGTCTCCTCCTCTCTGTTCCGATGCTCAGTATTTACATACTGAGCGTGAAAACTACAGGGGGGCACAGCATGGCGTAGGAGCGCTATTTTAAAAACACAGGCAGGGTGGCAGCATCAGCGGGGGGTACCTGGGAACAAAAGGTATTTATCTACAGTAACTACAAACCATGAAAGGTCCTCTTTAATGTTCCTCACAGCAATGCTGTCCCCCCCCCCTTAGTGGCACAGTACTGAAGCCCTGATAATTTTAATGAAATAGAAAAAAGCACTTCTCGTCTAGTCCTGCTCTCGCAATGAATGGAGCACATTCTCCCCGCTCAGCACAGCAGGTACAATGGCGTCACTTCATCTCACCGGCTGCTGGGGGTGCACAGGCAGGCGATTGATGGAACATGGAGCTCACTCACTGATTCTTGCTTCACCATTGTATTCAACTGTATCGGGGTACCCAGGTTGCGTTTGCAGTTAAAAGCGGGACGTGCTGCGTCTTCCCAAACATCTCCCACTGGTCCTGGAGTCGTGTGAGGTACTGCTGGTTGGCCTGGTGCAGGTGCATTGTTTGCCCTATGGTTAAAGCAAACCTGTGTGTATTATCTGGTGGTCATCTTGTTTATTAATGCGGGTTAGTATAAAATTTTCAGTGCCTGCACATTACTGCTAATCACGTAATAGGGGTTATTTACTATTAGAAATACGTCTATATTAGGCGTATTTCAAGAGCAGATTGCGTTGTAATCTTCGACTTTTCCCCGGTCATGCCAGGTATAAAAAAGTGGTCGTGGTAGGGAAAAAGGATGGGCCGGCAGAAAATGGTCTAAATCTATGCTGGGGTAGATTTAGAAGAGGAGGAGTATCTGACGAAGTTATATAGAGGCCTGCACCTCTACTTAAAGGGGTTGTCCGGGTTCACAGCTCAACCCGGATATACCCCTAATTTCACCCAGGCAGCCTGTTTTACTAGGGCATTGGAGCATCCAAAGGCATTTAGCCCGGTTCCGGTGACGAACCGGGCTCTGCCGGGCGGAGGCTTTCGCCCAGCATTGAGCCCGGTGATGTCACCAGCGCTGATGGGCGGGCTTTAGCGCGGCCCTAGCCATAAAAACGGCTAGGGCAGCGCTAAAGCCGGCCCATTACAGCCGGTGACGTCACTGAAGCCTCTGCCCGGCAGTGTGTATAATGTAAACAAAAAACCCTTGCCCTGCGCAATCCAGCGCAGGGCAAGGGAGGGCATCGGAGCATGAGATGCTCCGATGCCCTAGTCAGGTGGGCTGCCTGGGTGAAATTAGGGGTATGTCCGGGTTCAGCTGTGAACCCGGACAACCCCTTTAACTTTGGCGAATCCACCGTCAGTGCAGGGTCTAAAACGCCGGTCTTAATAATTGACCCTCTATGTGTCTGGTTGAGCTCTGCTTCACAACTTCAGGTTTCTGATACAGAGGGCATGAAGAGGGTGAGCCTTGTGTTAAAGAACATCTGTCACCAGATTTCACATTACAAAAAGCATATATTATTAAATTGATCTGTTGTCCCTCATGAGGCTGGTGTACTACTCAGAAAATCCGAATAGCTGTATAATCCATTTTGAAAAGTCCAAATAGATAAACATACCTTTAGCAGAGGATTTTTTAGGGGTAGTGTAATATGAACTTTTATTCTGCTGAGCTCTTGTAGAAGTGCCATTGTTAGGGGTGGATATTAGTTTGTCTGTGTATCTGTATGCCTCTCTCTCTCTCTCTCTCTCTCTCTCTCTCTCTCTCACACACACTCTAGCTTGCCAGCAGACTTCTATCTCTCTCCATTATTACTTCTACAGACAAACTAGGGCATCATACATATGAACACCCAGCATTATCACCGTACCTACCTTAGAGGGTGTGAAAAGCATGCAGATGGTTAAAGTTTTACACTTATGCTCTATCCTCCGGATAGGTCATCAGTATCTGATTGGTGGGGGTCCGACACCTATTAACCCAGTTTAGTCAGAGGTACAGTCAGAGTATATTTTTGTTTCTTTGGTATATTTATTTCATGTGGCAGCAGTGGGATTATAGGAATCAGTGTTTCACAGAAAAGTGCTCCCTCCTCTCTGCTTGGAGTGTCAACTCTACTCGCCTCCTGATTGGATGCTACAGTTGTCATTTAGAGCAGAGAAGAGGAGCTGTAAAGCAGTTCACGACGAGAGCACTTTGTAGTGAAGCCCACCTCCTGGAAACTTGCAGTAGCAAGGCCTGGCAGAATATTCTACTTATAAGAAAAGATCTGCAAAAGGTATGCTTTTCCTGCTTTCCACTACCCCTACTAAGTGTTGTCTGCAGTTTTGCATGGTCAAAATTGCTGGCAGACTCCCTTTAAAACCCTTCAAGATCCTGCAATTTTCAGTTTTTGCTTTCTCCTTTTTTTTACTACATGTCCTCAGACATGCCTCCAAATGGTGTGCACCGATGAGGACAGTGATTGACTGCAGCTGTTACATACCATATACATGCGCATCATCACTGTAGCTTTTAAACAAGCAGCTTGCTGGAGGATCTAACCATTAGCACAGAGAATGGTGCCAGAGAAAGAGGTAAGTGTTATGGCGACTCCCTGTGTCTATTGCAGCTTCAGCAGCAGGCCTGGGAACCAGTCTCCTGTGTGTCTATTGGGGATATTCTTCATTGAACCTCCCCTCATTCTGCAGCATTACAAGGGTTAAACCTTCCTTTGGTTCTATGTGCAGCTGAAAGGCTGCTTCTAATATGTTAATCAGCTTCTGATACATATGCCATGCTGTTTGTCCTATTCTCTGCCTGAGCAATAGGTCCACTAGCTTGCCAGATCATTCAAAGGTTTGCCTGTGTACTGACTTCTGCCTGATTCCCAAATTCTGACCCTCTGCCGCCTGACTTGTGCTTGATCCCCATACTGGCCATATGCTGCCTGCCCTGATGCATTGAACTGTTTCACGGAAGTCACTCAGTCCGGATTTCTCTATAGCTGTTAAAGGAGGAATACCAGGGGACTACCAAGGATTAGTCAAAAGTCAAACTAGTTGGTTGACGCAGTGGTTTCACAACCACTGTCCATCACAGTAATTATACATTTATTTTGTATTTTATGTAAATCAAGGCACATCAGATTTTAAATGATCTTGGTTTACCCCTTAAGATAACTGCAGCTTGCACTAAGCAGTGTGAGATAGCAGTAGTGGGGGGTGGTACACAGATCTGAGCTTGTCAATTATGAAATGAATTTTCAAAAAGTTCACCATCCTTATCAAATATAAGAAATCTATTTAAAGGGTGGTTCTTCGAGCATGTACCTAAAAAGTCTCTTTCAACTGCGTGTAACATGTGGGCATAAAACACTTTGAGCAGTACTTGCCCTGTCACTCCAATAATTCCACGATACCGGCAGGGGTCTAGTGATATCCCCACTGGCTGCAGGCTCTTCGTCTGACGTTGCGACTGGATATGCTACTCTTTCTTCTTCTTCAGCTACATCTACATTGTGTAGCTGAACAGGAAGAAGGAGAGACACATCCGATTGTTACATCAGAGGAAAAGCCTGCAGCCAGTCATGTGATCAGCCGGGATTGTGGAATCAAAGTGTCTTTTGTCCACAGATTAGCTGAAACAGACTTTTATAGGTGCTGGCCCAGAGAACCCCTTTAATAATGTGTACAATTTGTTTTGTGAAATCTGGTGTTAGATAGTCAACAGTTCTGAATAAAGCTTGTGCTTGTGTTTGAGTTGTCATAGGACACTGGAAACCAGGATAAAAATACAGTGGATGTTATTAATACAAACCAGTCACATTCCTACTTTGAGTTTTGGCGATTGATCATGAGGATCTGTTAGATAATGCTGATCTGATGGAATACAAGAGAGGAGACTTGGTCATGGGGAGCTTCTGACAGACTGCAACACACAGTAATACACTTTCATTTTGTTGTTCTTTATACACATAAGGTTTTAGCTTCCATTTGAATTACACACAGACACAGTATAGGGGATTTCACCACAGGGGTTTTGCAAGGCAGGCAGCCCCTATTCTAGTAGTTCAGATGCATAATGGCAGAGGTTGGGGGAAAGAAAGCTGTGGGATCAGCCACACAAGAACAAGCCATGTCCACCTGGGCAGATAATGACCACACAAATTTGCTGTGAAATCTTGCAGTTGTTGGTTGCTGCAGGTGAACGTGGCTTGGCCATGTGTGGCTTCTGGGATTTTTGCCCCTTTCACACGAGCGGGAGACTCGCACGTCTCCCGCACGTGTGAAAGGGGCATTTAATATTGATGACCTATCCTTGACATTGCAGAGGTGAGCGGGTGTAATTACAACCCATCCCATTCACTTCTATGGTATGGCTCCTTCCCATTCAAGTGTATAGGAAGGAGCCGTCCCATAGAAGTGAATGGGGCGGCTTCTTGTAATTGCATCTTCTCGCCGCTGCGATGTAGACAGCGAGCAGGTAAACAATGAAGGGAAGTCTGCGCTGGCATGGCACTTCTCTTCAACCAGCTAATCGTCGGACCCCCACTGATCTGATATTGATGACTTATCCTGATGATAGGTCATCAATATTAAAATCCTGGCAAGTCCCTTTAAGAATGGAATGTGTGAAAAGTAGAAGGGTGAGGACTCTTTAGAACAGTGCTTTTCAAACTTTCAGTGAGGCACCCTCTGTTTTTTATTGAGTCACAGCAGGCGAGGCATCTGTGCTGTGTGAACTGTATTGCTGCATCTTTTTATGGTCATTGCAGGTCCATAACAGAAGACCTATTGCTGCTGCAAAAAGGTGTACTCAGGTGTACAAGAGAAGGATTGTTATTTATCCATAAGTGGCTGGTGCACGGTTTACCATACCATACAGTAAAATTGACTCTCACTCGTGTCATTGGTGGACACAGAGGACCATGGGTATAGCTGCTACCACTAGGTGGTGACACTAAGTGAAAAAAGTGTTAACTCCGACCAGTTATACCCCTTCTGCAGACAATGAACTAATATGTTTTTAGCTTAGTGTCTGTAGGAGGTAGACATACCTGCCTTGCAGGTCTGCCAAATAATTTTTATGGGTCTACAGGTGGTCACAGTCGCCTGTCACCCCAAACATGAGGAGCGAGTTTAGCAGGTCACCAAGCCTACTGCTTGTTACCTGTTGCCCACTAGCAGTCGGGTCACCTTATCTGTCAAATCCCGCATTGTCCAGGGTTGCTTCCCTCCCCAAGGGGCAGCACTTCAAAAAAGGTGACTTGTTTGGAGATGGTGAGAGTACAGTACTTGGCTCATTGCTGCATTGCCTGTCTGTCGTGATGGCACACATTCTCCTTTACATATGCAGGGTATTGGGACTACCATTTTCTCTGTCATGGCTTTGCAGTGGTTTCGTACTCCAGTTAGTCACACTACTCCATGATATGGAGTACATGGCATGGAGTAGTGGCATGGCTATGCCCTTATTGCATACACATTTCACCCTCCCCTCTGTCTTCCATGTACAAAGTAATGGTGCAATAGCTTGTTCATTTCGTTACAAACCACTGCTTTAGCCCATGAAATTATGCGTACCATGGTAGTAACTGTAGCTGCTATGTCTGCTGGCTGTTTTTTACTTGTCTAGTGCATTACCCTAGCTAGGCTAGAACCAGCTGTCAAGGTTTTTGTTTTTTAACCTTATCGCTTTTTATATCATGCTGTTGCAGAGTATTATCTTTTACTAGGTATTATACTTGATAGTGACTCCTTAGTATAAGAATGCTATCCAGGTACGTGCTTGCTGCTGTTTCCCTCCTCTGATTCAGTCAGGGCATAATCTGTGTTTCTGTCTGGTTCTGCTTTTGTAGGTCTCCTTCAGGCTGCTTCGATAGATATGGGTAAAGACCCTCATTGCAAATGTTATGTCCCATGGCGATGTGTGTTTTTTCTTGACCCTTTGTGATGGACTCCCTTAGCTGGCAGTACAGCATTTGCTCAACCGTGGGCTACAAAAGTTTTCTTTCCTACATGCTCAGACTTCCCAGCTCCTCTTACTAGTGGAACCTTCCTGACACTGTGTATCCATCCTGTGCCTGGTTCTGGGCTTATGAGTTCCAATTCCAAAATATCTCGAAGTCTACATCCAGGCCTTTGGAGCATGGTCCTAGCTCCCACCTTGCAGGAAAACAGGTGTCCTTGAAAGGACCGTCGAGTTTCACCTGGGCATTTTCCCTAGTATAAAGACTCCTCCTTTTTCGGAAACTTTGCATCACTCTCTATTCGATGTATATGTCATCTGGCCACTTTTTGGGCTACATCATACTCCATCCATCCTTACTGTGTTTCCGAGGATCTTTGTCACTAGTATAGTAATTCCCTGGTCCACCAGTGTGCACTCTGTTCAGCAGTCCTTTTGAGCAAAGGATGGAGGTGCAGTCTGCAGTGTTCCTATCTATGATGGCCCTTTTGGTGTCTGCTTCCTCAAACAGAGATCCTGATCTCATGCAGTATTCTTTCTCCCGGTATCCCCACTGAATATTCCTTCTTTCTGTGGTTTTGGTTAATTCTCATTTTTAACTTTTCTGTTGGGACTGGGATTTCTTGCAATGAGTTTCCCCTCTGTTGGATGGATTCTTCCACATCGGCTACTTCATCTGTGTTCCTTTGCAGTCACTTCTATCTCTTTTTTTCATAAATACTATAGTATTTTCTCTTCTTTTAGTAGCCTGTTTGGCTTCTTTCATTTGACAGGCACCTGTAGGACAGTCTGTTCTGCTCTTTCATCTTGGGGCGTGTTCTGAGTTCTGCTCATTTTCCGCCCAGACCTCTTGGTCTCTCAGCTGGTCTGACTCCCCTCTTTCTTTTTTTTCCTTAGCACCTATCTGTTCATGCAGATAGGGCTAGCCTTTGGGAATGGTTGTCCTTGTTGTAGCCCTGTTGGGGTACGACTACACAGCGATGTGTTTTAGAAAAATCACACAACACAAAAAGGCATCCCTACATGGTGACATGTAGTGCGACATTTCATAAAATGTATTTCAATGATGTCACAATGCGACATATTACAACGTGACATCACAACTAGGGTTGTCACAATACCAAAATTTGGATTCGATTTCGATACCATGAGTATAGCGATACTCGATACCATTTGATACCACGAGGAAAAAATAAAACACCAAAAAAGGTGTGTGCATTCCACATTTTATGGAACATTCGGCCCATAATAGAACAGTTCTATCCTATTTGGGGGGACAAGGTTACTTTTATTTTTTTAATTGCTTATGTTATATGTAAAATTGGGAAAGGGAATGATTTAAATTTTTTTTATAATTTAAACATTTTGGTGTTTAGGTATAGTAGGTATTTTAGATATAGTAAACCCTGCTGTATAAGTGCTTTTGTGCTTTAAAATTTGATCATTTTCAGTTTTACCTGCTAATAACTCCGACAAATGCATGCTACTTTCCTATTCAGCAGCTCTCATCTCAGTGTTGCCATGTGCAGGTTGTCTTCTCTGTATTATAAACAAGAGACTGATCAGCACTGGGAGGAGGAGCTCAGCCCTGTGTGCCTGGGCTGCAGAAAGTGGAGGGGGTGGGCTGCTTTACATGGAGATATCTCCTGAATGGTAGCAGCTAGAAACATGCAAATGGTCCAAGCAACAGAGGAGAAATCACTGTTAGAAATCGAGTCAGGAATAATCGCATGTAAAATCTGCTTTTATTTTCACTTTCAGCTTCATTCACAGCATCCCGATTTCAATCAGTGATATCTTCCCCTCCACTGAACAGATTTATGTAGTTCTGGTATTGTGTGAAAGCTCGGAATGTCACCTTTCAGAAAATACAAATCTCTAGCTGGTACCAAACCAGAGATATGAGCACTAAAGCAGCCCCCCGTCCCAGCGGCTGCAGAGCTCACAGGGGACTATTAAAAGTCTAAAACAAATGCTTACTGATTTCATGTAATTGCAGGGCTTGTCTCTGGTTAGCTGTATGTGAGAGGATACACACTGCTCTGGGTGGTGGGGGAGCTTATCTGCATTCTGATTGGTCCTGCCAGTGCATATGAGGAGAGCAAGGGGTTATGGGAAGTGAGGGAAATACAGGATGGCCTCAAGGACATGACAAAGATCACCTCAGGAGGAGCAGCATAGGCCATCTTAGGAAGATGCTGAAATAGAGGCACAGAGAAATATGGTTGCTAAGGGCTGAATACAGACATCAGAAAGGTAAAATTAACTGAAAAATACAGCTTCATGAATATCTGCCCTTACACTTTAATAACTATTAGACCCCTTAGGGGCTCGAACCCTTATCCTATTCACCCTGATAGAGATCCATTTCCTTGAATAATGGTCAACATGGGGTTAATGCGTGAGCTACATGAACAGTCACTTGCTATTGGCACAGTCTTACACATGAGTCCATGTGCCTCATATTAATAAGTGGCCTGTATTCTGTCACTCACATTAACCCCATGTTGCCCATTATGTGAGATGGTACTTTGGTGGTCACTTATTATTAATGTGAGGCACATGGGGGCCAGTCCAAAAGCTTTGTCCAGCCTGACAACAAAAATAAGTAACCCCCTTTATGTTTAAAACATAACAGTGGCAAGATCGGGGTTTGAGTCACATTAACCCTAATCTTACTCGCTGCCTTATACATATGTTTTTTTGCCTGCTTTTATTTTGAGGCAGGCAAATCACTGTAGCACTGTGTGGTGGTGGGGTACCTGTTATGCTGGCTGTTCAGTGCACACTGACGCTGGGGCCCGGGCTGACGCTGAAGAGGACAGGACACACAGGAGGAGGAGACAGCAGCTGTTTGCCGAGTTTACTAGCTTAGACATAGTAACATAGTAACATAGTAATGTAGTTTATAAGGTCGAAAAAAGACATCTGTCCATCCAGTTCAGCCTGTTTTCCTACAAGTTGATCCAGAGGAAGGCAAAAAAAAAACCCTGTGAGGTAGAAGCCAGTTTTCCCCACTTTAGGGAAAAAAATTCCTTCCCGACTCCAATCAGGCAATCGGAATTACTCCCTGGATCAACGACCCCTCTCTAGTAACTATAACCTGTAATATTATTACCCTCCAAAAATACATCCAGGCCCCTCTTGAACTCTTTTAGTGAACTTACCATCACCACCTCCTCAGGCAGAGAGTTCCATAGTCTCACTGCTCTTACCGTAAAGAATCCTCTTCTATGTTTGTGTACAAACCTTCTTTCCTCCAGATGCAGAGGATGGCCCCTCGTCACAGTCACAGTCCTGGGGATAAATAGATCGTGGGAGAGATCTCTGTACTGACCTCTGATATATTTATACATAGTTATTAGATCTCCCCTCAGTCGTCTTTTTTCTAAAGTGAATAAGCCTAATTTTGATAATCTTTCTGGGTACTGTAGTCCACCCATTCCAGTTATTACTTTAGTTGCCCTCCTCTGAACCCTCTCCAGCTCTGCTATGTCTGCCTTGTTCACAGGAGCCCAGAACTGTACACAGTACTCCATGTGTGGTCTGACTAGTGATTTGTAAAGTGGCAGGACTACGTTCTCATCACGGGCATCTATGCCTCTTTTGATGCAGCCCATTATCTTATTGGCCTTGGCAGCAGCTGTCTGACACTGGTTTCTGCAGCTTAGATTTCTGTTCACTAAAATTCCTAGGTCCTTTTCTATGTCAGAGTTACCCAATATTTTACCATTTAGTATGTACTGGTGACTTGCATTATTCCTTCCCATATGCATAACTTTACATTTGTCAGTGTTAAACCTCATCTGCCACTTCTCTGCCCAAGCCTCCAGTCTATCCAGATCCATCTGTAGCAGTGTACTGTCCTCTTCTGTGTTAATTACTTTACACAGTAATTTTAGTGTCATCTGCAAAAATTGATATTTTACTGTGCAAGCCTTCTACAAGATCATTAATAAATATATTGAAGAGAATAGGGCCCAATACTGACCCCTGTGGTACCCCACTAGTTACAGTGACCCAATCTGAGTATGTACCATTAATAACCACCCTCTGTTTTCTATCACTGAGCCAGTTACTTACCCACATACAGACATTTTCTCCCAGGCCAAGCATTCTCATCTTATATACTAACCTTTTATGTGGTACAGTGTCAAATGCTTTGGAGAAGTCCAGATATACGACATCCATTGATTCGCTGCGGTCTAGTCTAGAACTTACCTCCTCATAGAAACTGATTAAATTGGTTTGACATGACCGATCCCTCATGAAGCCATGCTGATATGGAGTAATTTGCTTATTTTCATTGAGGTGCTCCAAGATAGCATCTCTTAGAAAACCCTCAAACAGTTTACCCAAGACAGATGTTAAACTTACTGGCGCAGCAGTTTGTTTATTCCCTCCCCCTTCCCTCCTCCTGCTTTAATTAGCCACACATTCATTGGTGGCAGTGGTGCAGGCAGCTTCAGAGCCCGCTCTTTTCAGTGGTTTCAGTGGCGACCGCGTCATAGGAGGGAGGGACTCCCTCCCTCTTTCTCCACTGTCTGGCTGGAGAGAACATAGCACGCGCTGAGTGCTGCACACGCCATGTTCTCTTGTAAGATTAGATACTAGGCTGCGCAGCCTAGTATCGCAATAACGCAAATCCCGGTACCAATTCGATACTGGCACAAAAGAATTGATCGGGTATTGAAATTTTGATACCTCATGCAACCGTAGTAATAACAAAAATCCGACTTGGATGGATTTTTCTCAGTGTCGCATATATGAAATGTCACATAACATACAGTGGGGGGAAAAAAGTATTTAGTCAGCCACCAATTGTGCAAGTTCTCCCACTTAAAAAGATTAGAGGGGCCTGTAATTGACATAATAGGTAGACCTCAACTATGAGAGACAAAATGAGAAAACAAATCCAGAAAATCACATTGTCTGATTTTTAAAGAATTTATTTAAAAATGATGGTGGAAAATAAGTATTTGGTCACCTACAAACAAGCAAGATTTGTGGCTCTCACAGACCTGTAACTTCTTCTTTAAGAAGCTCCTCTGTCCTCCACACATTACCTGTAGTAATGGCACCTGTTTGAACTTCTTATCAGTATAAAAGACACTTGTCCACAACCTCAAACAGTCACACTCCAAACTCCACTATGGTGAAGACCAAAGAGCTGTCAAAAGACAACAGAAACAAAATTGTAGACCTGCACCAGGCTGGGAAGACTGAATCTGCAATAGGCAAGCAGCTTGGTGTGAAGAAATCAACTGTGGGAGCAATAATTAGAAAATGGAAGACATACAAGACCACTGATAATCTCCCTCGATCAGGGGCTCCACGCAAGAACTCCCCATGAGGTCAAAATGATCACAAGAACTGTGAGCAAAAATCCCAGAACCACACGGGAGGACCTAGTGACTGACCTGCAGAAAGCTGGAACCAACGTAACAAAGGCTACCGTCAGTAACGCACTACGCCACCAGGGACTCAGATTCTGCAGTGCCAGACGTGTCCCCCTGCTTAAGCCAGTACATATCCGTGCCCGTCTGAAGTTTGCTAGAGAGCTTTTGGATGTTCCAGAAGAGTATTGGGAGAATGTCAGATGAAACCAAAGTAGAACTGTTTGGTAGAAACACAACTCGTCGTGGTTAGTGAGTTGCACCCAAAGGACACCATACCTACTGTGAAGCATGGGGGTGGTAACATCATGCTTTGGGGCTGTTCCTCTGCAAAGGGACCAGGATGACTGAACGGTGTACATGAAAGAATGAATGGGGCCATGTATCATGAGATTTTGAGTGCAAACCTCCTTCCATCAGCAAGGGCATTGAAGATGAAATGTGGCTGGGTCTTTCAACATGACAATGATCCCAAGCACACCGCCAGGGCAACGAAGGAGTGGCTCTGTAAGAAGCATTTCAAGGTCCTGGAGTGGCCTAGCCAGTCTTCAGATCTCAACCCCATAGAAAACCTTTGGAGGGAGTTGAAAGTCCATGTTGCCCAGCGACATCCCCAAAACATCACTGCTCTAGAGGAGATCTGCATGGAGGAATGGGCCAACATACCGTGTTTCCCCAAAAATAAGACCGGGTCTTATTTCTTTTTTTTCTCTGAAAAAAGGGTTAGGGCTTATTATCGGGGTAGGTCTTATTTGTGCCCCCACTGAACATGTATTTAATTTTTGCCGCCACTGAATATATGTCATTTTTTTTCTCCCACTGAATATATACTGGCATGTAATTTTTTGGCCCCCGGGCCCCTGTGCATACATAGACAAAAAATATACTTACCTACACTCCGCTTCGGACTTCTTCTTCTCACACAATCCTGCCATCCGGCATGCGCTGCTTCATCCCATCAACCAGCGTGATCCCGCGAGACCCGGCACTAAAGTCACGTCTCGCGGGATCATCACAGGGGAGATGTCTTGCAGCGCTGGATAGGGTATGGGTATAGGTGTGTGTATAGGTAACTAACTGCTGTAACTTTAACTACTATAGTACGCAGCATTGCGCAGGTAGCGCCACCAGCAGAGAGGCCCTGACTGGCCATTAAAATCACTTGCAGGGTGCGCCCCCCTGGGCCCGGACCGTAACCCTTATTCTCAGTGTATCCTCAATGTACCTAGGGCTTATTTTTGGAGTAGGGCTTATATTTTAAGCCTACTTCAAAAACAGCGCAAAATAGCACTAGGTCTTATTATCAGGGTAGGTCTTATTTTCGGGGAAACAGGGTACATACCAGCAACAGTGTGTGCCAACCTTGTGAAGACTTACAGAAAACGTTTGACCTCTGTAACTGCCAACAAAGGATATATAACAAAGTATTGAGATGAACTTTTGTTACTGACCAAATACTTATTTTCCACCACAAATTGCAAATAAATTCTTTAAAAAATCAGACAATGTGATTTTCTAGATTTGTTTTCTCATTTTGTCTCTCATAGTTGAGGTCTACCTATGATGTCAATTATAGGCCCCTCTAATCTTTTTAAGTGGGAGAACTTGCACAATTGGTGGCTGACTAAATACTTTTTTTCCCCACTGTATTGCCATGTAGCCATACCTTTTAAAGGGGTATTCCCATTTCACAAATGTAGTTTGTATAGTTAGATATAGCCATACCAATATTATTACTAATAGAATGTATTTATATAAAACGTACGGTTTAGAAGATTTGCCTATTTGTATAGGCATCGTCCCACATACATCAGTCAGGCCGTTGCCCCTAGTTACGACCACCGCGGCCATGTAGTAGTGGTGGTGGCCGGCTTGCACTTGTTCAAACCCGCTCTGAGGTAACTGCTGTATTGTGAACACACATTACATGAGCATGAGAAGACACATCTTAGGGTTGTAGCATTTTTGTCTGCGTTTCCAAAACACAGAGAAACGGATCCTGTTCCAAGATCAGTTCATCTCTATGGAGCAGGATCCGTTTATAAAGTTTGGGTTTTGGACGGATCTTAACCATTGCGTTTTGGACTGTAGCGTCCAAATCGCAGTTGTGAAAGTACCCTAAGATATGTCTCTGCATGCTCATGTAATGTGCGTTCACAATACAGCAGTTACCTCAGAGCGGGTTTGAACAAGAGCAAGCCGGCCACCACTACTACATGGCCGCAGTGGTCGTAACTAGGGGCAACGGCCTGACTGATGTGTGTGGGACAATGCCTATACAAATTGGCAAATCTTCTAAACGGTACATTTTATATAAATACATTCTATTAGTAATAATATTGTTATGGCTATATCTAACTATACAAATTACATTTGTCAGATGGGAATACCCCTTTAAGAGTGAGCACAAGGGAAAGTGTCCAGCTATGGCATATTATGGTATGCACCATGGCATACAAAAGACACATATCGACAGTGTGTGTAAACACGTTTTATTTCAATGTAGCTTGTGTATGAGGATGGTCAGGTGACCCCATACAATTTTTTGTTTTTTTTTTAACTTGGTTTGTCATTTTGATGAATTATATTTTCTGTTGACACCTTTTTGTGATACATATCATTCGTACATAAAAAGAATATATATACTCATATATTCAGTCATATACATGCACAGAGATATATGTACACAGTTATACATATATGCACACGAACACAGATATGCATTTAGGCTATTTTGACATATTTAATTTCCTTTCTGGTTTTGAGATCTGGCAAAGGATCTCAAAACCAGAGGAAAATGCTTCAGCTTGATTTAATACAACCGGCTGCCTCCATTCCGTTCTGATGTGTTTGTATTAAATGGAAAGTGAACAAAACGATTTGACTTACAATAGTGTTAGGCCCCTTTCACACGAGCGTGACGGATTAGGTCAGGGTGCGTTCAGGAAAACTCACACCATTTTGCAAGCAAGTTCAGTCAGTTTTGTCTGCGATTGCGTTCAGTTGTTCAGTTTTTTTTTTTCCACGCGGGTGCAATGCGTTTTGATGCATGTGATAAAAAACTGAAGGTTTACAAACAACATCTCTTAGCAACCATCAGTGAAAAACGCACTGCATCTGCACTTGCTTCAGGATGCAATGCGTTTTTCACTGAAGCCCCATTCACTTCTATGGAGCCAGGGCTGCGTGAAAAACGCAGAATATAGAACATGCTGCGTTTTTCACGCAACGCAGAACTGATGCGTGAAGAAAAAAGCTCATGTGCACAGACCCATAGAAATGAATGGGTCAGGATTCAGTGCGGGTGCTATGCGTTCACGTCACGCATTGCACACGCGCGGAAAACTCGCTCGTGTGAAAGGGGCCTTACTGCCAGATCCAGCACCATTGACTTCAGCTCGATCAGTTTCACAAACGAGACACAAAACCGCTGTTTGCAGTGTCCGGTCACAGAACGCAACAAATCTGATTCTGGTGCACTCCATTCTGGTTTGTTCAGTTTTGTCCCCATTGACAATGAATGGGAACAAAACTGAAGCGCTTTCCTCCGGTTTTGAGATCCTCTGCTGGATCTCAAAACTGGAATGGAAATTACATACGTGAAAGTAGCCTTACACACATGCACACAAAGATTTACACTTATACACACTCGTGTATACCTTTTATGACTCATGTAGATATTCTTCTCAGCAGAAAGATCTCAGGACAGTGTTGCAGAAGGTCAAAAGCATAGACAAAAGAGCAGCCGATAAGCAGCTGTAGAGATCATGACGAGAAGTGGGACAAAGGACTGCAAAGACAGTTTCCTGGTACTAACCTGCTGCAAAGTGCCACAAGCCTTCTCCTGGCTATCCTTTACAACCAGACAGGTGTAAGAGGTGCTTGCTGCTGCACACAATGTGCAAAATTTGCAGGACAGGACCTTGAAAAAGAAGAGCACTATGAAAGATGCTTTACATAATGTAAGCAATAGTGAATAATCATGTATACTTTTTTCTATAACTAAAACTGTCTACTAGTGCCCTCCCAATTCCATCTGAACTCAGTAACCCTCTGTTATGACCAGTGGGTGAGAACCCGTTGTTCCTCATGAACAGCTCCCTCTGAGGGCGAAGTTTGAGCACTCCCCTCATTCTTCACACGATGACGGTGGAGAGACTTTCCCAAGGGTTGTACCAGGTGCTGTGTCAGAGGAGAATTGGAACACAAGGGAATCAGGACCAGAGTGTGAACCCACTGGACTGACCTGCAAGTAACACAGTACACCCAGAGGATGGTGGGAAGCCAGAAGCTGATCAGACGGAGGTGTAGTTCGGGTACAAAGGCGGCAGTCAGGCAACGTAATCAAAAGACCAGTACACAGAATGACAAGAAACAGCAGACCACCTCAAACAGGAAACTAAACTTGCTATGAACCTAATTGCTCAGGTGCCTCCCAGTTGAAGAAGACACCTTTAAATACACATTGCAGACCAGCCATAGGCTGGGGAAGATAGAGGACGTGCGCATACTGTCTCAGAAAAGGAGGAGACACACGCCCCCAACAAACAGTACAGAAGGAGGATGCTAGAGACTATATAGCTGCACCTGTGCCAGCAAGGAAGGAAGTGAAGGATCCAGATGCCTTTGTCTGTTGAGACCCTCAGCCAGCCACTCCCTAGCTGCATTTCATGTCTTGAAACGTCAGAATATTGTGTGTCGGGCCCCCCAACGTCATGGAGCTACTGTGGTAGTTGCGCCCCAGGCTCCAGCCCAAGTTGTTTTGCTGGTTTTTAGGATGAGTCCCACTGTTAGTGGTTCAGACCCATTTGGAGTTTTCTCTCCTTTTATGTTTTATCTTTAGTTGGCTTCTCCTGGCTGCTCATACTGCTTGCGTACAAACTAATCTGCTCATTGTTTGCAGGATGGGTATAGATGGTAGGGGGAGCTGACACGTTTTCACTTGGTGTTGCCTGCTAATGTTAGCAGCTGTACCCACAGTCTTCTGTGTCCCCAATGAACCGAGCAAGAAAAGGATTTTATAGGTAAGATCAAAAATGTCACCTGCTGCTTCTGTGCCATTTGTAGGTGACTTGCACCCACACTGCATTCAGACATTTTGGGAATGCATATATTTGGCTGTGATACTACAATAATGGTCTGGGTTGGTTACATGCAGATACATTTCTCATGTTTGTGGTTAGATAACCCTTATGATACCAGAGGTTTTTTTTTTTTTTTAGTTTTTGCCCTCTCATTTTTCTTCCCTATCTTACGGGAGCCATAACTTTATTTTTCCGTTCACATATCCATATGAGGGCTTGTTGTACTTTCTAATACCACCATTTAATGCTGCATACATTGTAGTGAAAAGCAGGAAAAAAAATCCAGTTTTACGGGGTTTTGTCCTTACAGCGTTCCCTATGTGGCAAAACTGACCTGTGCCCTTCGTTCTCTGGGTCAATAAGATTACAACAATGCCACATGTATATAGGTTTTTATATATCTAAATACTGAAAAAAATAAATTAAAACTTTGAAAAAACTATTTTTTTTACCTCACCATATTCTGATCCCTATAATTTTTTTTGTAGTTATATCTTCTGAGCTGTGTGGGGGATCATTTTTTGCGGAATGATCTGTAAGTTTTATTGAAGCCATTTTGAAGTGTGTGACTTTTTAATGACATTTTATGAAATATTTTTGGGTAAGAGAAGCAGTAAAAAAAAAGTGGTGAATCGGCCATTTTGATACTTTTTTCCGGTACGCCATTCGTATTGGAAAAATATTTTTCTATATTAATATTATGGGCATTTTCGGACGTGGTGATGACCATGATGTTTATTTTTTTATTAATTATGTATATAGTTTTTATTCTAAGGAAAGGGGGGTGATTTTACATTTTTATATATATATTTTTTTTATGTTTTTGTAGCCACTCTAGGGGTGTACAATGTTCAGTACTTTGTTTTCTATAGATTATTTCTATACACCCACAGGGTGTATAGTATTACATAAATTGCTGATTTCCTATGTTGGCCCGCCACCTACTGGCCAACATAGTAATTGCACCCCTAATACGTTGGGTCTCTTGAGAGAGACCCAGCCTATTAGAGTTAATTAGCGGCATCCCCGCACGCTTCTGGGGTTTTCACCCTTTAGAAGCCTTGATCACGGTATCTAAAGGCTGTAATGACTGCGATCGGCATTATTGCCGGTCGCGGTCATTAGCCACAGGCCTCTGCTGTTTGAAACAGCAGAGACCCACTGGCTATGGCACCCGCTGCATACATCAGCGGGCTCCATGTTCAAAGAACTGGTAGCTAATGGGTTAAACGCTCATACACTTAGCAGCTACAACATCATGGATGACATTATACAAAAGTACTTAAAGGGGTTATCCCATGATAAATGTAAAAAAAAAGGAAAATCAGACATATAGTACATGACATTCTCTTTCTAACAAGACTAGGACCAGCCTTGTACCTCACATGGATCCAGAGATCTCCCCGTTTATTACACTGCTAGATTGATATCAAGCTGACAGCTCAAGTGGATTGAATTTTCTGCTGCAGCTCAAAGGATATGTCTATTCAGTGGAGCTCTCTGCCTATCACAGCTCAGGACGCAGTTGAAGGATGAAACTGACCATGTGTGGCCATCTCAGTGAGCAAGACAAAGAAATGAGAAAAAAAAAACAAAAAACAGATGCCACTATACAGATACATTTTATTGAATAACTCCGTGGCTTTACTATATATATATATATATATATATATATATATATATTTATTATTATTATTTTTTTAATCACATGCAATTACAAAAGTATTTAGATTCAGGTGCTGGTTTGAAAACAATAGAATATTTTTCATGGGACAACCCCTGTTAATCCAGCAGTGGGATAAGTTTGTAGAGCATAAGGTAGAAGCAGCAATGTGTGTTTGTCTGTGTGCAGCAAATCCCCTTCTTCAAACTCTATATCAAAGGTACTTAACTGCTTTACAAATATATGCGGCAGTGGTCAGGACTTTAAAGATGGTGCCTGCTTGCATGTGCACCATACCTTTTGCTTTGATTACTGCTTTGCACACTCTTGGCATTCTCTTGATGAGCTTCAAGAGGTAGTCACCTGAAATGGTATTCCAACAGTCTTGAAGGAGTTCCCAGAGATGCTTAGCACTTGTTGGCCCTTTTGTCTTCACTCTGCGGTCCAGCTCACCCCAAACCATCTCGATTGGGTTCAGGTCTGGTGACTGTGGAGACCAGGTCATCTGGCATAGCACCCCATCACTCTCTTTCTTGGTCAAATAGCCCTTACACAGCCTGGATGGAATAGCATGCCACTGCAAGATGCTGTGGTAGCCATGCTGGTTCAGTATGCCTTCAATTTTAAATAAATCCCCAACAGTGTCACCAGCAAAGCACCCCCACACCATCACACCTCCTCCTCCATGTTTCACGGTGGGAACCAGGCATGTAGAATCCATCCGTTCACCTTTTCTGCGTCGCACAAAGACACGGTGGTTGGAACCAAAGAACTCAAATTTGGACTCATCAGACCAAAGCACAGATTTCCACTGGTCTAATGTCCATTCCTTGTGTCCTTTAGCCCAAACAAGTCTCTTCTGCTTGTTGCCTGTCCTTAGCAGTGGTTTCCTAGCAGCTATTTTACCATGAAGGCCTGCTGCACAGGCTCCTCTTAACAGTTGTTGTAGAGATGCTAGAACTCTGTGTGGTATTGACCTGGTCTCTAATCTGAGCTGCTGTTAACCTGAGATTTCTGAGGCTGGTGACTCGGATGAACTTATTCTCCGCAGTAGAGGTGACTTTTGGTCTTCCTTTCCTGGGGCGGTCCTCGTGTGAACCAGTTTCTTTGTAGCGCTTGATGGTTTTTCGACTGCACTTGGGGACACTTTCAAAGTTTTTCCAATTTTTCGGACTGACTGACCTTCATTTCTTAAAGGGGTTTTCCGAGTTATATATATTGATGACCTATCCTCAGGATAGGTCATCAATATCAGATCGACGGGGGTCTGACACCCGGCAAACCCCCAAGCCCCCCCCCCCCGCAGATCAGCTGTTTGAAAAGGAGGCGCGTGCCAT
Source organism: Rhinella marina (assembly GCA_900303285.1). NCBI lineage: Eukaryota > Metazoa > Chordata > Amphibia > Anura > Bufonidae > Rhinella > Rhinella marina. Next base: position 79,620 of record ONZH01015107.1, on the reverse strand, counting down.
ATCAGCGCTGCCTCCTCTTCAATGTTTACATGCTGGCCGTAACGGGGGTAGTGGTGAGTAGGTGTAATTACACCTAAGCACCCCATTCATTTCTATGGGAAGAATCGCTTCCATACAAGTCTATGGAAGCGATTCTTCCCATAGAAATGAATGGGGCGGTGAGGTGTAATTACACCTACTCACCACTACCCCTGTTACGGCCAGCATGTAAACAGTGAAGAGGAGGCAGAGCTGATACGGCGCGTGCTTCCTCTTCAAACCGCTGATCAGCGGGGGTGCCAGGTGTCGGACCCCCGTCGATCTGATATTGATGACCTATCCTGAGGATAGGTCATCAATATATAACTCGGAAAACCCCTTTAAAGTAATGATGGCCACTTGTTTTTCTTTACTTAGCTGCTTTTTTTCTTGCCATAGTACAAATTCTAACAGTCTATTCAGTAGGACTATCAGCTGTGTATCCACCTGACTTCTGCCCAACACAACTCATGGTCCCAACCCCATTTATAAGGCAAGAAATCCCACTTATTAAACCTGACAGGGCACACCTGTGAAGTGTAAACCATTTCAGGTGACCATCAAGAGAATGCCAAGAGTGTGCAAAGCAGTAATCAAAGCAAAAGGTGGCTACTTTGAAGAGCCTAGAATATAAGACATATTTTCAGTTGCTTCAGACTTTTTTGTTAAGTATATAATTCAATATGTGTTAATTCATAGTTTTGATGCCTTCAGTGTGAATCTACAATTTTCATAGTCATGAAAATACAGAAAACTCTTTGAATGAGAAGGTGTGTCCAAACTTTTGGTCTGTACTGTGTGTGTGTGTGTGTGTGTGTGTGTGTGTGTGTATATATATATATATATATATATATATATATATATATATATATATAGTGCCTTACGAAAGTATTCGGCCCCCTGGAACTTTTCAACCTTTTGCCACATTTAAGGCTTCAAACAAAAAGATATAACATTTTAAATTTTTGGTGAAGAATCAACAACAAGTGGGTCACAATTGTGAAGTGGAACAAAATTTATTGGATCATTTAAACTTTTTTTGGAATAATAAAACTGAAAAGTTGGGCGTGCAAAATTATTCGGCCCCCTTCCATTAATACTTTGTTGCGCCACTTTTTGCTGCGATTACAGCTGCAAGTCGCTTGGGGTATGTCTCTATCAGTTTTGCACATCTAGAGACTGAAATTCTTGCCCATTCTTCCTTGCAAAACAGCTCGAACTCTTTGAGGTTGAATGGAGAGCGTTTGTGAACAGCAGTTTTCAGCTCTTTCCACATATTCTCAATTGGACTCAGGTCTGGACTTTGACTTGGCCATTCTAAGACCTGGATACGTTTATTTTTGAACCCTTATTAGCCAATAGAAGCTTGCAGGCGGTTAGTCTCCATGCACAGTTTCACACCAGGTTTCCATAACAACCCAGCCAGTTCACGGCTGTAGGTCAGCTTTGAAAGGGCACAGCGCTGTGGATGACACTGTTGAAGGGGTATTCCTGTTACCATAAATATACCTTATATTTTAGACTAACTCATCAATCATTACCTAATGGAGTCTGAAAGTCGGACTGTCCGGCCTAAAAACGGACCTCTGGCCACCCTAGGGGCAGGCTGCTGTGGAGCTCACTGTTAAAGGGGTAGCGGGGGACTGTGAGGTCACTGTTAAAGGGGGAGTCGCTGTGCAGGTCTCTGTCAAAGGGGCCAGGAATGGTGGAGTTCAGTTAAGAGGACTGTAACCTATTGTCAGTGTTAACGGGCAGGTGCTGTATAGGTCACTGTTAAGGGGGCAGTCCCCTGTGGAGGTCACTGTCAAGGGGGTTAGGTGCTGTGGAACTCACTGTTAAAAGGGCAGGCTGCTGTGCAGATCAAAGTTAAGTGGGTGGGCTGCTGTGGAGGTCCCACTTTAAGGAAACGGGGCACTGTAGGGGGGGTCAGTGTTAAGGGGTGGGGGGCTGTGAAGGTCACTGTTAAGGTGGCAGAGTGCTGTAGATACTGTTGATATCTTTTAATGACACGCACAAACATTAAATGAAATAGATTAAATATACTCGGGTGAAGCCGGTCCTTCGGCTAGTGTGTGTGTATGTACATATATATATATATATATATATATATATATATATATATATATATATATATATATATATATAGTAACATAGTTTATAAGGCCGAAAAAAGACATCTGTCCATCCAGTTCAGCCTGTTTTTCTACAAGTTGATCCAGAGGAAGGCAAAAAAAAAACTGTGAGGTAGAAGCCAATTTTCCCCACTTTAGGGAAAAAAATTCCTTCCTGACTCCAATCAGGCAATCAGACTAAGGCTACTTTCACACTAGCGGCAGGCCTGATCCGGCAGGTGAAGGGTGCTGCCGGATCAGGACTGCCGCAGCGACATGTGTGGAGCCGGAACCGCGCTCCGGCCCCACACGTCACACAGTACATACATACACACAGACACATATACACAAACAAATACACATACATACTTACATGCTCCCGGCAGGTCTTCAGAGCGCCGGAGGAGCAGGACGGCTCGCACAGATGACGATTCCCCACAGCGCCGTCTGCCAGGCGCCTTGTGGAATCGTCATCTGTGCGCGCCGACCTGTCCCTCCGGCGCTCAGAAGACCTGCCGGGGAGCATGTAAGTATGTATGTGTATTTGTATGTATATATGTCTGTGTATGTTTATGTGTATGTCTATGTCTGTATGTGTGTATGTGGTGACGGATCCGTCATGAACTCCATTGAAAGTCAATGGAGGGTGGATCCGGTTACCATTGTGGTCACACCAGACGGATCCGCCCCCATTGACTTGCATTGGGGGTCATTCCGGATCCGTCTTGGTGCGTATGCCTGGACCGGAGAGCAAACCGCAGCATGCATGTTCTCCGGTCTGAAGACGGAACGGAATGCTTTCAGGAGCAGTTCGTTGTCTTCAGTTCAGTTTTGTCCCCATTGACAATGAATGGGGACAAAACTGAAGCGTTTTATTCCGGCATTGAGCCCCTATGACGGAACTCAATACCGGAATTTTAAAACGCTAGTTTGAAAGTAGCCTTACTCCCTGGATCAGCGACCCATTTCTAGTAACACTAACCTGTAATATTATTACACTCCAGAAATACATCCAGGCCCCTCTTGAACTCTTCTAGTGAACTTACATTCACCACCTCCTCAGGCAGAGAGTTCCATAGTCTCACTGCTCTTATCGTAAAGAATCCTCTTCTATGTTTGTGTACAAACCTTCTTTCCTCCAGATGCAGAAGATGTCCCCTCGTCACAGTCCTGGGGATAAATAGATCATGGGAGAGATCTCTGTACTGACCCCTGATATATTTATACATAGTTATTAGATCTCCCCTCAGTCGTCTTTTTTCTAAAGTGAATAAGCCTAATTTTGATAATCTTTCTGGGTACTGTAGTTTATCCATTCCAGTTATTACTTTAGTTGCCCTCCTCTGAACCCTCTCCAGCTCTGCTATGTCTGCCTTGTTCACAGGAGCCCAGAACTGTACACAGTACTCCATGTGTGGTCTGACTAGTGATTTGTAAAGTGGCAGGACTATGTTCTCATCACAGGCATCAATGCCTCTTTTGATGCAACCCATTATCTTATTGGCCTTGGCAGCAGCTGTCTAACACTGGTTACTACAGCTTAGTTTGCTGTTCACTAAAATTCCTAGTTCCTTTTCCATGTCAGAGTTACCCAATATTTTACCATTTAGTATGTACTGGTGACTTGCATTATTCCTTCCCATATGCATAACCTTACGTTTGTCAGTGTTAAACATAATCTGCCACTTCTCTGCCCAAGCCTCCAGTCTATCCAGATCCATCTGTAGCAGTGTACTGTCCTCTTCTGTGTTAATTACTTTACACAGTTTAGTGTCATCTGCAAAGTTTAGTGTCATAGGTCAAATATAAATATGGAGGTGTAGGCCAATGAATCCGGCAACAAATCCAGGACAATATAAGAATTTAAAAAAATGTCAGCACTCTCACAAAAAAATGAGAGAAAAAGATAATTACTTACCGGTAATTGGATTTTCCTTTAGCCTCCACAACGGCACACCCAGAGGATAACCCGCCTCCCCAGGAACAGGAAACAACTTAGAGACCAACGCCTTTAAAAGCCTCCTCCTTCTTACCTTCTCCAGTTAATAACCTAGTACTCCAGGAACTTTTTAAAAGCCAAATCATTTTAATAAATAAAATTTTAGATACAGCAAAAGAAAATGGAAAATCCATAAATACTGGATACATTTTCCAATATTACAGAAGAAAATCCCCGGGTGGGAAAAACTCTGTGCCTTTGTGGAGGCTAAAGGAAAATCCAATTACCGGTAAGTAATGATCATCTTTTCCCCACGCCTCCACAACGACACACCCAGAGGATATAACAGAGAAAAATTAAATTCGGGAGGGACAACAGCAGATAAATGTCCTCAAGTGAAGCTGAAGACCCCTCAGCCCAAGAGGCAGAAACTGCCCGGGTGGAATGAGCCCTCAGTCCTGCCGGAGGAGACAAGCCTTTGAATTTGTAACAGAACAAAATGCAAGATTTGATCCAGCGAGCAATAGAAGTCTTGCTGGCAGACTTCCCCTGATTTGCTCCCAGGAAAAAAATATCCTCTGAGATATTACCGCCAGGGATTGGCTCCTTGTTCCCCCTTGCTTGTTGATATACGCCACCGTGGAACTGTTGTCCGTTAGGATTTTCACATGGCTTCCTTGAATCTCCGAGGAGAAGGCTTTTAGAACTTCCCATATCGCCGAGAGTTCTCTTACATTCGAAGATGCCCCTGACAGTTCAAGTTCTATTGTCCCTGAATTACAGCATTCTCTAGGTGAGCCCCCCAGCCCAAGCTGTTGGCGTCTGTTATAATGATAACTTGTCTGGGATGGTGCCAGAGTATTCCCTGCAAAAGATTTCTCAGGTTGCACCACCATTTTAGGGATTTTTTTTACCTTTGCTGGGATTTTCACTTTCTTGTTCAGAAATAATTGACTCTGATCCCAAGTTTTTAACAGAAAGGACTGAAGAGGTCTCGTGTGCATTTGAGCCCACTTCACTGCCGGGATAGCCACTGTCATGGATCCCAAAATGGTCATGATGTACCTGAAGGAGACCATATACGGCTGTCGGAATTTTTTTACATTTCGCATTAGAGATATCTACTTTTCTCTTGGAAGGAAAGATGTTGTTAGATTGGGATTTAACAGGATTCCTAAGAATACTCTTTCTTGCGAAGGGATCAAACCTGATTTTTGGATGTTTAGGATCCACCCTAGACTTGAAAGACAGTCTATTACTTTTTGAAGGTGGCTTTTCAGAATTTCCTGTGACGAAGCAGTAATCAATAGATCGTCCAAATATGGAACTATCACTATTCCTTGCTGGTGAAGGGCCCTCGAGATCTCTGTCATCAACTTCGTAAAGACCCTCAGGGCCATACTGAGCCCGAAGGGAAGTACTTGAAACTGAAAGTGCTGTAGTGTATTTTGGTACCATACTGCCATCCTCAAGTACTTTTGATATTGACTGTGAATTGGAATGTGGTAATAGGCATCGGTAAGGTCTATAGTTGCCATGAAACAATTGATGGGTAAAAGGTTTATTGTCAACTTTATGGTTTCCATCTTGAATTTTTTGTAAATCAAGAATTTGTTGAGATGTTTCAGATTCAAGATGGCTCTGAATGTGCCATTGGGCTTTTATACCAAGAATATGGGGGAATAGAATTCTTTTGTCTGCGTTTCTGTAGGTACTGGAATAATGGCTCTTTTTTCCAACAATGAAGAGATCTGGTGCTCCAATATCGACTGATTTACTACATTTAAGCTTTTGTTTATCATAAACCTGTCTGGTTGAAGGGACAAAAATTCTAATTTTAAACCAAATTTTATGACCGACAGTACCCATGATGAAGCCCCAAGACTTTCCAATGTGTCCGAAAAGTCCCTTAATCTTCCACCCACAGGACCTCTGGCGTCATTGGGAGGAAGTACGGGATTGCTTCTCCTGATTAAAGAGGAAACCTCTGTTTTTATTTTTTGAGGACTGCTAGGAAGGTTTCGCATCTTTTTTCTTTTGTTCAAAACGAGGATGTCTTTGGCCTTGAAAGGAACGCCTCTGGTGATAGAATTTTGACTCAGTGGGGAAGCCTTTTTTTTTTTCTTTTTTATAACTTATACTTCATTAATTTTTCAGTTTTCCAATACAAGAATATAGAAGGCATACACATCATCCAATAAGGTGACTTGAGTACAACATGAATCAGAAGATATCAATTGCACACATGCTATAATTACTCCATATGTTACATATATCCTAAGATTTCAGGTTAACATAATACATCTGTCCATGAAATATGTATGCACAAATAAAACATGGCAACAAATAAAATAAAAATACAACCAAAGATTCACTGCGTCTGGATTATTAATTATTGAGGTCTGTTAAGTGTGGAGAATTGGCTCACCTCGTCAATATAATATACTATGACTTATTTCTAATAATAAAGATCAATGTTTCCTTGATCTAAAGTGTTTCCATTTCTCCCAGAGTGAGGAAAATGCTGGCAAAGTATTAAGTCTTCTCGCAATTAATTCTTCCATGGTGTAATTATAATTAACTCTCTCTGAAATTTCCGCTATAGTTGGAAGAGAGGTACTTTTCCAACATTTTGCCACTAAGGTTCTAGTAGTAGTAAGTATGTGGGACATAATTATGCCTTCTAGTTTTGATAGATTATGAACATTTATGGATAAAAGAGCCACTTCAGGACCCTATGGTATTCGCACTTCTACAACCTTACTAATAAACTGTTTAATGGAGTGCCAAAATTGCACGATCACCTTGCAGTCCCACCACACATGCATAAGTGTACCTACTGATCGTGAACACCTCCAACAGACATTGGATACACCGGGATATATCTTAGAAAGGCGATATGGAGTGTAATACCACCTATACAACAGTTTTCTGGTAGCTTCTAATTGGTTTACACATCTGGAGGTACTAGAACTTAATGCAAACACTGAATTCCATTGATCCGGGTTAAAGTGGCTTTTCATATCAGTCTCCCATCTCATCAGCTGAAAATGTTAATGATCCCAGCAAATGTCTCATGTGAAGATATTTAAAAAAAAATAATTCTTGGGAATATCATATTCAGACATTATGACGTTAAAGGGTTTTAAGATACCTACTTCACTAATAACACCTAGATTTGTAATGCCCCTGTCTATCCAAGGTTGGTAATTTGATCCTGGTAGCAGGTATTGTATGACCTTCAAAGGAGTATCTGCATATCTTTTTGCAATGTGTCTTAAGGGGTATTAGTTTGCGCCATAAAGTAGCTCCAGCATTCACCGTCATGGAAGGTGTTGGTGTTACCGAACCCGAAATGGCTACTCCCCATAAAAAATCCTTCAATGAAGGTGCAGGTGTGAAATGTTTTTCCATCAATACCCATTTCTTAGAGTAATCCGCTATCCACCAATTCTTAAGCTGGTCTAATAATACAGTTCTATAATATGTGAGAATACATGGGCAACCTAGACCTCCTTTAGATATGGGAAGATATAATATATTGGCTGCTACTCTAGGTCTAGTGTAATTCCATATAAAGTTCAGAAATATAGATTGCATCTGTTTAATAGTACGGAGAGGTGTTATTATAGGCAAGGATCTAAAGTAATACAAAACTTTAGGTAATAGAAACATTTTCGTTGCCGCTATTCTACCTAGCCAGGAAACAGGATAATTAGTGAAAAGTTTAACGTCTTTTTCAAGTTGTGACAATAAGTTATCATAGTTAATCTTCTGTATATGTTTTGGTGGAAAAGTCGGAATAATTCCTAAATAAGGTACCCCATTTGTGGCCCATTGAAGGGGGACTCTCTGAGTAAGTGAAGCTTTCAGTTCGGGGCTTAATCCCATATCCAACATTAATGATTTGCTAGCATTGATCTTATAATAGCTCACTGTACCAAATCTGCTAATGACGTCAATTACAGCAGGTAATGATTGATCAGGGGAAATAAGGCTTATAATCACATCGTCAGCAAATAAACTAATACGATGGTCCTCCCCCCCTATAGTGATACTGTGTATTTCAGAAGAGGTGCGAATAAGATGCGCAAATGGTTCCATAATTAGTGCAAACACCAAGAGAGCCAAAGGGCACCCTTGTCTCGTGCCATTTGTTATATGGAATGGCCTGGACAAAGATCCCGATGTGAAAATCCTTGCAGAAGGTAATGTATACAGAGACATAATAGCCTTTAGTACTCTTGGAGGGAAATGATAGTACCTGAGCACTGCCGCCAGATAACCCCAATGTACTCTGTTGAACGCCTTCTCCGCATCTAATGAAAGGAGCAGAGAAGGCGTCCGACCCCTTCCCACTCCTGATAAAATATTGAGCATTCTTCTTGTGCCGTCTGACATCTGGCGACGCTTAACGAACCCCACCTGATCATTTTCAATAAGAGTAGGTAGAATTGGGGCCAATATATTCGCCATAATCTTAGCATACAGCTTCAAATCTCCATTAAGGAGGGATATGGGTCGGAAATTGGCAGGACATTTGGGGATTTTGCCTGGCTTAGGAAGCGTTACTATAACCGCTTCCAACATTTCAGGTGGGAATGCTTCACCTGTAACTACTGCATTATAGAGTTTAGTCAAATAGGGACTGAGTATTGAACCCATAAGTTTATAAAACTCATTAGAGAGCCCATCAGGCCCTGGGGATTTATTTGACTTTAATGATTTTATGGCTAATATTACCTCAGAATCAGTGAAATCCTTAGTGAGATCATTTATATATGAGGTATCCAATTTAGGAAGGGACATCTTGGAAAGAAATCAGTCTATGGCTTCACTAGATGGCTGGATAATAGCGGAATCAGATTTCAAATTATATAGAGATGCATAGTAATCAGCAAAGTGATCCGCTATCCCTTGAGGATCCATTATTTTAGATCCATTGGGGTGATCTAAATATGGAATACGTATTTTAGCAGCTCTCGTCTTCAACTGACGTGCTAAAGAACCTGCTTTATTTCCATACCAATAGTGATTCAACTTCAATTTTTTCAGGGCAAACTCATATTTATGCAGGTCTAATTCATGGAGCTTAGACTGGGTCTGGGAAATTAAGTGTTCTCTGTCTAAGGAGAAGCTAATCTTATTTAAAGATGCAAGTTGCCCAATCTAATCTTATTTAAAGATGCAAGTTGCCCAATCTAATCTTATTTAAAGATGCAAGTTGCCCAATTTTTGTTGCAAGGATAGTCTTAAAGACAATTTACACTTTTTGTCATATGAAGATTGCTGAATAAAATGTTGATACTGAGGTTTCGCCATTATCATTAAAGGGTTATTCTCATTTTAGACAATGGGGGCATATCGCTAGGATATGCCCCCATTGTCTTACAGGTGCGGGTCCCACCGCTGGGACCCGCACCTATATCGAGAACGGAGCCCCCGAAGTGAATGAGGGCGCACTGCGCATGCGCAGCCGCCCTCCATTCATTTCTATGGGGCCGCCGAAAATAGCCGAGCACTGGCTCGGCTACTTCCGTCGGCTCCATAGAAATGAATGGGAGCCGACTGCGCATGCACGGCCCGGCTCCCATTCATTCCTATGAGCGGCGCGGGGAGCTGCGCCTGGTGGTGGCCGGACCCCCGGAAACCTGGGGTCCTCCAGGCACAGCGCTCCCCGCTCCGTTCTGGCTATAGGTGCGGGTCCCAGCGGTGGGACCCGCACCTATAAGACAATGGGGGCATATCCTAGCGATATGCCCCCATTGTCTAAGATGAGAATACCCCTTTAAAACGGAAAAAGTCTTGCAAACATTGTTTGGTTTTGGGAAGATAGTCTGGATGTTGTAGGATATATGTGTTTAATTTCCAAAGAGAGAACGGGCGATGATTGATACTTTCATTAATGCTTAAAGTGATAGGGGCATGATCACACCAATCAATAGTTTGTATAGAAGAGTTTAAAATCTTGGGAAGGATATTTTTATTTACTAAAAAATATAATCTATTCGAGTATATACCTTATGTACCGAGGAGAAAAAGGTAAAATCTTGTTCAGTGGGATGCTGGATCCGCCAGACGTCATACAGGCTATGCCTATGTAATAAAGAAAACATATTAGTAGGTGAAGAGGTAGAGGTTTTTGATGTGGAGGTGGAATCCATAGAGGGCCATACCGTTTTATTGTAATCTCCAACTAACACTAATGCTCCATAAGGTTCCTTGGGCAATATGTGCAGTAAGGAAGTCATAAATGCAATTTGACCATTATTAGGACCATACAGAGACACTATAGTATATGGGGAATTATTGAGCAGACATCTTAGTATCACAAATCGACCATCCTCATCCACCACTTCTTCTGTAAGTGAGAATGCTACGGTATTTTTAATAGCTATAGTTACTCCTCTTTTTTTCTGTATAGCAGGAGCTGAAAAAATGTATGGAAAGCAGGAATGCTTTAGTCTGAAAATATCCACAGCATTTAAATGTGTATCTTGAAGGCAAAGGACATCCGCATCTAATGATAAAGCCTCTTTCCAAGTTCTAGATCTCTTATAGGGGGATTTTAATCCTTTAACATTGAGTGAGACTATTTTAATCACCATAATAGAGAAATGATGGATATCTGATGGCCGAATTTGGACCTCCCCCCTTATTGGGTAAATTACCCAATCGATAGTAGCCAAATCTCCACTTACCACATTTTACTGAATATCGAGACAGCAGTGATGTAAAACACCAAATATAACAGAAACAGATAACAGTAACAAAAACAGAAAAATGTCTAGGTCAGTGGTGGCGAACCTATGGCACGGGTGCCAGAGGCGGCACTTAGAGCCCTATCTGTGGGCACCCGCACCCTGGAAAAAGTCTATGGTGTACCAATATACATTAGACTTTTCCGGCCATTCATCAGCGCAGGGCACACTATGAACAGCACTGAATGTAGGCAGGTTATTTTAGCTAAATGATAAAGTACATGGACTATATACTATATTGTTATTCAGGTAAAAACTGCCATGTTGGCACTTTGCGATAAATAAGTGGGTTTTGGTTTGCAGTTTGGGCACCAGGTCTCTAAAAGGTTCACCATCACTGGTCTAGGAGGGAAGTTAGAACAGGAATTTCCAACTTAGTGAATCCAGAGCCAAGGGAAGCCCCCCCCAAAAAAGGAATATAGTGACCTCGCCTGACTATGGATTGGTAGTTATTTAGGCTTCATATCCACCACTATATAAGGTAGTGCTATAATCATTATAAAGAGTGATATTTTTAGCAGTTATAGATAAAGAAAAGTATATACATTTTTTCTTCAAGGAAAGGCTGCAGTTCACACAGTGCAACGTTTCCTATAGGAGACTGTTTGCCATTCTTCTGCGAAGCTCTTTTATTGTTGCTTGAAGTGTCTTCAATAGGCGTTAGGTTCCATTCATTGCAAAGTCTTGCTGCTTCTGCCGGAGATGCGGCCAAATGCTTATTTCCATTTTTGGTAATAATGAGTTTCACTGGAAATCCCCAGCGGTACTGAATGCCATGATCTCTTAATATTTTTGTGGCTTCCCCAAATTCTCTTTGTCTCGCCAGCGTGGCTGCTGACAGATCTGCAAATAGAGCTATATCTTGAAATCTTTCAGGAAGATTCGGGTGTCCACGTGACGCCTCTAGAAGTTTCTCCTTAACATGGAAGAAATGGATTCGGGCAATGACATCACGCGGTTTTGAAGGAGGGATGGTTTTGGGCTTAGGAAGCCTATGGGCCCGATCAATAATTAAATCAGTAGCAGTGGCACTAGGTAGTAGGCATGCAAATAAATCAGTGAGGAACTGTTTTAGCTCTTCAGTTTTGACAGTTTCTGGTATTCCTCTGCAACGGACATTATTCCACCTCAATCTGTCTTCAATATCCGCAATTTTCAACTGGAGTGTTAGTACTTCTTGCTCCAAGTAACATCAACTATGTCATTATGGGCAGCAGTAAGTTCCGCCATTTTAGTTTCAACATGTGAATTTCTGCCTCCCAGCGTGGACCGTTCTTGAGACAAACTATTAAAGGCTGTATGAAAGTCATGCTGTATGATGGTTTTAAGGTCAGACAACAGTGATCTCAGTAATGATTCAGTTAAAGGCGCCTCTGCTGTAGTGGACGCCTGGCTTTGAAGCATCAATGGCTGCTCACCTATTCCCTTATGCAGGGACTGTAGGCCTGATATGGTGGGGGTGCCTTTCCCCTTGTTCAGCCGGGGTACAGAGATATCAGAGTGCTGACTAGCAGATGGACTCTTGTTATATGGGGAAGATCAACTCACCGGAATGGATGAGTTAGGACTGCTCTCTCCGGAGCTACCTCCATGCTGGTCCAGCGGTGAGTAGGCCGCGCCATCTTGTGTGGCGTCTGATGGCGGGAAGAAGTCTGTGAGCTTCCTCGGGCCCCCACGCGGTTTCTTCTTTGACATGATGGCGCTGGATGTGGTCTTGGATGAGAGACTCTCCAAGGATGCCTTGTACAGGTGAGGTAATTGCTGGTATGTGCCGTTATGGGCTTTATCGCTCCGGAACTGTGTTCTCATACAACCTCCGCCATGCGCCGTTGGCTTCGCCCCCGCGAAGACTTTTTTTTTTCCTATCTGCCGCCTTCTCCAAGACATCATCAAGTGTCTTACCAAATAATCTGTCTCCCTCACATGGAATGGCACATAGTTTATTTTTTGAGGCCGAGACCCCAGACCATGTTCTGAGCCATATGGCTCTTCTAGAGGCATTGGAGAGGGCTGCAGATCTAGAAGCTAATTTTACAACATCAGCAGAAGCATCTGCCAAAAAGTTGGATGCCTGTTTCAATATTGGTATGGAGGACAATATATCTTCTCTGGGAGTATCTGATTCTAGATGCTCCTGTAGCTGTGATAACCAGATGGATAAGGTGCGAGCCGTATAGGTGGAAGCAATACTAGGGCGGAGAATCGCCGTAGTAGATTCCCAAGTTTTCTTAAGCAGGGATTCTCCTTTCTTATCCATTGGATCCTTTAGGAGCCCTAGATCCTCAAATGGTAGATTCGACTTTTTAGAAATTTTCGCAACAGGGGCATCAACTTTTGGTGCTTTATCCTAATTAAATGAATCCTCTTCTGTTAAAGGATATTTCTTCTTAAACACTCTAGATACAGTTAGTCTTTTTTCTGGGTCCCTCCATTCATTAAGGATCAATTTTTTAATATTTTCATGAACCGGAAAAACTCTTTTCCGCTTGTCCGCAAATCCCAAGAACATCTGGTCTTGGATAGACAGAGGTTCTTTTTGTTCCTTCATATTTATAGTAGCCCTAATGTTTTTTAATAGTGACTCTGTTTCCTCCACCGCACAAAGGGGCCAGCCTGATGTATCTTCAGACAAACTAGAATCTGATTCGGAAGACAGTAATCCTTCTTCTACATCAGAGTCTATGTCCTCAGGGAGAACAGACTGTGCTTTAGAGGTAGAAGGCTTGCAAGAACCAGAAGCCAGTTTAGCATCTATGGCCGCTCCTACTTCTTCCTTAATAAGGGATCTCAAGTTTTCCACTAAGGAAGGGGACTCTTCAGCCATAACCTTGTCCAAACATTTAGTACATAGAGACTTTTTATATGTCGTGGATAGGGCCCTTTTACATACAGGGCATTTCTTCTTTTGTGACTGCTCCCCCGAGGTTTTTAAAGACTACTTCCCCTAAGAATAAATAACGGGAGTCATCTAAGGGAGATCCTAATTTAGAGATGGAAGAGAGCTGTCACCAATAGAAGGAATCAGCAAGTGCAGCAAGAATACACCAAATCCCTCAAAAGAGGAGGCTCACCGGGCTAGAGGGCCGGACAGGGTTTGTGGATCGGCGGGAGGTATCGCTTTCAGGGTGCACCGACATCCTTGCCCAGAACTGTATGGCTGCCATGAGGAACGATGGTTCTTTAAAATGTATGGGCTCCTCGGTGGAAGTGACATCAGACGCGCAGGAGCGCCTGACGTCATCAGAAGTGGCCCGCCTCCCAAATGCCGTACGGAGCGTTCCCGGCCCAAGGGAACGCCCCCAAACCACAGCCGCCTGACTCCGATCACTATGGAGGCAGTCTAGATGCCCAGGGATGCCGGCACCGCCAGACTTACAACCAGAGGGAGGGAAGGCCATGAACATGAGCCCCGCGATCCTCACCCACTGCAGAGGCCCTCCCGGACCTGCCAGGGAGAACAAACCTAGAAGGCCTCTGCGCTCCACGTTGGTCCACCTGCTTCCAGAGGGACAGGAAACAACTGGAGAAGGTAAGAAGGAGGAGGCTTTTAAAGGCGTTGGTCTGTCAGTTGTTTCCTGTCCCTGGGGAGGCGGGTTGTCCTTTGGGTGTTCCATTGTGGTGGCGTGGGGAAAAACACTTTATTCCCCCTGTGGTTGCAACTAGGGATGAGCGAACTTGTGTTTCAAGTTTGATGTACAAGGTTCAGGTTATGTAAGAATTCTGTTAGTTATGGTCCGTGGTAGCAGAATTCATAAGGGTCCATTCAAACGTCTGCATAATGGGTCCGCATCCGTTCCGCAATTTTCAGTGGGGCCGCAAAAGATGCGGACAGCACACCATGAGCTGTCTACATCTGCACTTCCGTTCTCCAGCCCCGGAAAAAAATAGAACATGTCCTATTCTTGTCCACAGCCACAGACAAGCATAGGCATTTCTATAGTGCCGGCACATGGCCGGTGTCTGTGTTTTGCAAATATGAAATTTGCGGACCGCAAAACAGTTGCAGACATGAATGGTCCCTTTTGGTCAGTGGTAGCAAAATCCATTACGGAATTCTTAGATAACCTAAACCTTGTAAGCCGAACTTGAAACACTAGTCGCAACGTTTCAGCTCGTAGCTTGAAAAAAGACTCTATGAGTAAAGTGTTTGAGAGCGCAGATATATTTATATATATATATATATATATCTCATGAACTGTTAAAGTGTGCTGAGCTTAGAGCGGAGTTCAGACTGGGCAGAGACTTCCCATATTTCCCATATTTCTGGCAGTTGTGGGAAGGAGACAAGGTCCCAGATCAGGTTGAGTGTTCTGCTCCGCTACCTAAAAGGGAAAAGCCAAAGGACTGTCAGCCAAAAGTCCGTGAGGTGATGGTGGATGGAGACTCGCTAACTGACAGTCTGAATTGTGACCAAGTGCAACCAGAGAAGTTGCTGGGAAAGAGTCCTGAGTGTGGTGAGACCATGCTGGTTTCTGTGGAGACTGTGCAACATGGACTTAAAAAGTCTAATGGACTCATGGACAATAACGGGTTAAATGAAAAGGTGTCTGAGGAAAAAGACACACGTGTTATGTGGAAACAGTAATGTGATGTTATATCCTGTGTTTAACGTTCCTTTGTTTCAGGAGGTGAGCGCAAAACCTGATCAGGTAAAAGCAGTGTGTGAACTGGCAGGTAAGCCAGCTGAGATGTCTCCCTCTCAAGTGTCTGCAGGAGAGAGATTCACTGCTTTACCTGAATTGTCAGTTACAAGAGGTAACTTTGGGATAGTTAAACTCAGGGATCCAATGCTAACCCAGGTAAGAGGAAGCAGGATAGTGAAACCTTGGGTTGACAAAAATGTTGTGAAATCTGAAACAGATGCGGTTACTGAGGAAATGTCCAATGTGGGGATTAGCTCAGGTGTGACCCTAGAGGTCAGGGCTGATAGTGACAAGAGTGTGATAGGTGATGCATGTGCTGTGACTCATGGCAGATCAGAGAGTGATGCTGCCATGTCAGTTTCCTGTGAAACTAAGGTGGTTGCTAGTGGTAACCAGGAGTCAGTTGTACCTGACTAGATGAGTGTCAAGTCGGTGAGCTTGATGTGTGAAGAGAAAATATCTGGTAGTGACTGTATCCTGGAAGGGTGTACAGAACCAGTGGTGGATCATGGAGGGACCTCCTTGGAGGCCGCTGATAAAGTGACTGTGTGCAGCAGGTGTCAATGCTGAAAAGAGTTTGGATTCGCTCTTGGATGATGAAGTGTGTTTAGTAGAAAGGCTGTCCCGAGCAGGTAGTGAGTGGAATGTAGAAGCTGAGACCCCCGCAGAGCTCACTCATTCCCAGGTTGCGAGAGAAGCCACCGAAGGGCATGGCAAGATTGGTCCTGTGGGTGCAGATGTCCCGGTCACTGAGGTTACAAGTGATGTAGACCAGGTTGCCTGTGGTAACAATGAAGATGAGGTTATGAAGAGTGATGTGGTTCATGTTGTGATGGATACCCCCACATATGAGCTTGTATGTGATGACCCTCAGGTATCAGAGCTCAGGGTCAGTTATACTGAGTGTAAAGAGCCAAGTGAGGATAGAGGCTCAGCACTGTCAGTGGTGAAAGAGTTAATTACTGAATGTCTGTTTGCAATTGCTGAAGTAGCACTTCCACAAGCCCAAGGTGATGAGCTGTGTGATAGTGATGGAGAGAAAACAGGGGACAGACCTTCCAGAGAGAAAGGTCAACAACCTCACTTAGAGGAGATGCTCATAGAAGGTGATATACATGATATGCCTACTGCTGAGGTGACTCCAGATGTTTCCAAACGTAGGACCTTTGACCCGGGAGGGGGTTTATGTAATGTGAAAAGTCCTATGGCCTTTATCAGGGGAGAGGGATATGTGGCAGTGCAGCTGCCAGAGGGCCATATGAGGGCCATAAAATGGTGTGTCTCACCCAGAGGAAGCTGGATGAGAAGAAGAAAGGCTGGGAAAATAGTGTTTTTCCTCAGTGTGTGGATCAGCCTTGCTGTTAATAAGAGGTAATTATCAGCCAGCTGAGGAGCTCAGGTAAAGGTGGGCTGGGCACCTCAATCAGGGCTCCCAGTCTTGGGAAGGAGCAGGCTGCGAGAAGGCCTGTGGGAGCCAGGACCCTCTTAACCCTGTGTGGGATAAGCACTGTGATGTGTCTTGGGGAGCTGGATGGTAGACCCAGATCCCAATAGAGAGGGACAATATTGTGTAGTCAGTGGCTAGACGGCCTAGGGTTTATGTTTATCAGTTTAAAAGCTGGTTGTGACCAGTTCGCACCCAAATCTACAGTATTGGAGTGGCTTCTTGAGGTGTGCCAACCGTCTAAGGTGAGAAGACGGCGATCCTGGAGAGCTAAGTGACCCACGAGTTGTCACTATATATATATATATATATATATATATATATATATATAAAAATCCACAAAAAATGAGGCAGCACTCTAATGGTGGTGAATAGATGAAGACCCTTTATTACCCCTGGCAACATTTCCGCCCTAAACAATGAGGCCTTTGTCAAGTGTCCACAAAGCAAATAAATAGCCCAAAGAAACAATCTACTGGCTAATTGATAACATGGTAACATGATTAATAAATAATTAATGTGATACACATGATTATTAATACATAAAAGTGTGAATGTCGATATACAGTGCGTTGCGAAAGTATTCGGCCCCTGGAACTTTTCAACCTTTTGCCACATTTCAGGCTTCAAACAAAAAGATATAACATTTTTAAATTTTTGGTGAAGAATCAACAAGTGGGTCACAATTGTGAAGTGGAGCGAAATTTATTGGATCATTTAAACTTTTTTTGTAATAATAAAACTGAAAAGTGGGGAGTGCAAAATTATTTGGCCCCCTTGCATTAATACTTTGTTGCGCCACCTTTTGCTGCGATTACAGCTGCAAGTCGCTTGGGGTATGTCTCTATCAGTTTTGCATATCTAGAGACTGAAATTCTTGCCCATTCTTCCTTGCAAAACAGCTCGAGCTCTTGGTTGGATGGAGAGCGTTTGTGAACAGCAGTTTTCAGCTCTTTCCACATATTCTCAGTTGGATTCAGGTCTGGACTTTGACTTGGCCATTCTAAGACCTGGATACGTTTATTTTTGAACCATTCCGTTGTAGATTTTGCTTTATGTTTGGGATCATTGTCTTGTTGGAAGATAAATCTCCGTCCTAGTCTCAGGTCTTTTGCAGACTCCAACAGGTTTTCATCTAGAATGGTCCTGTATTTGGCTCCATCCATCTTCCCATCAATTTTAACCATCTTCCCTGTCCCTGCTGATGAAAAGCAGGCCCAAACCATGATGCTGCCACCACCATGTTTGACAGTGGGGATGGTGTGTTCAGGGTGATGAGCTGTGTTGCTTTTATGCCAAACATATTGTTTTGCATTTTTTCCAAAAAGTTGGATTTTGGTTTCATCTGACCAGAGCACCTTCTTCCACATGTTAGGTGTGTCTCCCAGGTGGCTTTTTATGGATATCTCTGAGAAATGGCTTTCTTCTTGCCACTCTTCCATAAAGGCCAGATTTGTGAAGTGTTCGACTGATTGTTGTCCTGTGGACAGACTCTCCCACCTCAGCTGTAGATCTCTGCAGTTCATCCAGAGTGATCATGGGCCTCTTGGCTGTATCTCTGATCAGTCTTCTCCTTGTTTGAGATGAAAGTTTAGAGGGATGGCCGGGTCTTGGTAGATTTGCAGTGGTCTGATACTCCTTCCATTTCAATATGATCGCTCGCGCACTGCTCCTTGGGATGTTTAAAGCTTGGGAAATCTTTTGGTATCCAAATCAAGCTTTAAACCTCCACAACAGTATCACGGACCTGCCTGATGTGTTCCTTGGTCTTCATGATGCAGAACCCTGAGACTATCACAGAGCAGGTGCATTTATACGGAGACTTGATTACACACAGGTGGATTCTATTTATCTTCATCAGTCATTTAGGACAACATTGAATCATTCAGAGATCCTCAATGAACTTCTGGAGTGAGTTTTCTGAACTGAAAGTAAATGGGCCAAATAATTTTGCACGCCCCACTTTTCAGTTTTATTATTACAAAAAAAGTTTAAATGATCCAATAAATTTTGTTCCACTTCACAATTGTGACCCACTTATTGTTGATTCTTCACCAAAAATTTAAAATGTTATATCTTTTTGTTTGAAGCCTGAAATGTGGCAAAAGGTTGAAAAGTTCCAGGGGGCTGAATACTTTTACGTGACTTGGAGCGCAATGATCTCAGACGCACCAGGACGCTAGGAGGAGGAGTGGAGCACGACGCTTGTTCGGCATAGGTCAGAGCCACTCCAGGGTGAAGCCAGCAGCCATGGCAACATACAAAGCTGAGATTAACCTAGTAGGGGTAAGGTTACATTTAAACGGACATCAGTGAGAGAGACAGTAAATAGGATCACATAAATAAGTGATCGCACATCTAGTTGTGACATAAATGAAGGAAAATCAAAAAAGTAGCGAAAATTGTGATAAGACAACGTCACAAACAATGAAATACCTCTGGGCACAGAGGCAATCTAGCACTTTATGTGCAAAAGTCACCAGACCTGCCACAGTATGGCGGCTATGCACAAAGTTGACGCTGGCTAAATAAAAGGGCATAAGATGACCATAAATTGTATAAAAATAAGTAGATGCAGTGTATACACCGAGCCATTGTGGGAAAATGCTCAAGTGCCTCACCATTATGCATAGCCAGGAAGGGGCATTAACCTTGTCCCCACGTGGCCGGCAAAGTTGCACCTCATTGGTTGCTATAAGTGATTGGTCAACTCTCTTTAACCTCTTATTTTATAAGAAAGAAGGGAAAATTACAATCCTTCCAGATTCGCTGTACTCTGCCAGTGACGTCCAACTGTCGAAAAACTCATCAAGTAGGTAAGTAATTGTGTTGAACCACTCAGGTGAAGCTGGACTATAGGACAAAGGACATCCAATCTACAGAGAGAGAAAATAAAATTAGTACTGATTAAATCACTGTTGAAGCAACCTACACAAAGCCAAGAGGGGAGTTATATTATTACTGTACAGAGGTGGTTCCTCGGCCTATTTGTCATACAGCATCCACTTGAACTCGGTATTTAAACCATTGGGTTTAAGTGTATCAAGTCGGTGAATCCACTTAAAGGGAATCTGTCACCAGGATAATCGCTATTAAAGGGTTTCTGTCACCAGTTTTTTCGGTATGAATCAGGCTGACATTAGAGATGTG
Organism: Rhinella marina; assembly: GCA_900303285.1. NCBI lineage: Eukaryota > Metazoa > Chordata > Amphibia > Anura > Bufonidae > Rhinella > Rhinella marina. Next base: position 59,554 of record ONZH01015107.1, on the reverse strand, counting down.
CTAATGTCACCTGATTCCAAATATATATCTGTTTTATTTACTGGTGCCCCCATTTTTATATAAAATGAACTTTTATTTTATGCTAATAAGGCTCCTAGGTGCAAGGGGCGTTACCTCTGCTCCTAGAGGCTCTGTTGATTGACAGGACCAGGCAGAGAAGAAACACTGCATTCACCATACCTTTTAAGGACCTTCAATGATGTCATGACCATGTGATCAGTCACATGGTTTAGGAGGAGACAGGCTGTTTGTGTGATCCTAACCATGTGACTGATCCCATGGTCATGACATCATTGAAGGTCCTTAAAAGGTATGGTGAATGCAGTGTTTCTTCTCTGCCTGGTCCTGTCAATCAACAGAGCCTCTAGGAGCAGAGGTAACGCCCCTTGCACCTAGGAGCCTTATTAGCATAAAATAAAAGTTCATTTTATATAAAAATGGGGGCACCAGTAAATAAAACACATATATATTTGGAATCAGGTGACATAAGCACATCTCTAATGTCAGGCTGATTCATACTGAAAAAACTGGTGACAGAAACCCTTTAAAGTAAAGCCATGGCCTAATAGCACTTAGTACCTTATTTCCAGATGTGCCTTTGTTTCAGCAATAGATATTTTCTATCTTCTGAAAATCCAGTTTATTTGATATGCAAATGAGCCAGTAAGGTGCCCAGAGGGGCGTCACTCTTGCAGGAAGGAGCCCAGGCACGCCTCCTGCTAGTGCCCAAGCCCACCCTCATGCTGGGAGCAGGGAAAAGGGGGCAGAGTTATAGCTTGAATGTGATGTAGGAGGTGTGCCTGGGCTCCTTCCTGCAAGAGTGACGCCCCTCTGGGCGCCTTACTGGCTCATTTGCATACCAAATAAACTGGATTTTCAGAAGATAGAAAACATCTATTGCTGAAAGAGAGGCACATCTGGAAATACGGTACTAAGTGCTATTAGGCCATGGCTTTACTTCAATAGCGATTATCCTGGTGACAGATTCCCTTTAAGTTCTAGTCGTTTCAGCAACACTTCCCTGTTACCTCCTCTTTTGAGTGGAGGAACATGATCTATGATATAAAATTTTGAATCCTTTTCTGTGTGATTAGCCTCAATAAAGTGTTTCGGGACAAGAATCTTTCCTTTTTTTCTAATAGTGTACCTGTGTTGGTTTAATCTTGTTTTAACGTCTAAGGTGATCTCTCCAACGTACAGGAGGCCACACGGACACTGTAGTAAGTAGATAGCAAAAATATTATCACACGTTAAATAATGACGAATATTGAACTCAGTACCTGTAAGGGGGTGGGTAAACTTATCACCTTTAAGCTTGGTGCATCTGAGATCATCGCGCTCCACGTTACGTGGGAGCACTTTATCGCTGGGCACGGCGGCGTGTGGGAGCGAAGGGGTGGCGCGCTGTTTTCTTTGGCGCAGGCGCAGAGCAGCAACGGGAACGCCATACAACGCATGTCTCTACTGAACTACCAATGGTGAGCTTCACTTTGGATCTTTTATGAATTAAGACATTGATTGAATAATTATTTCTGCAGAGCTGTATTTTATGAATTGTGCTTCAACTACACTTACATATACACTTGGTATCACGATATATGGATATCAATTTGTTTTTTTAAGTAGCTAATCATGTTCTCCTATTTTGCACATGGTGTCACAGTATCATTGGTGTCATGGTATGTTTTTTATGTAATATATCGACATTCACACTTTTATGTATTAATAATCATGTGTATCACGTTCGTTAAAGGGGTTGGCCACTTTGTTAGCACTTATTAAAACTCTAAAGAAAGCAGGGAGACAATAAACTTCCTAATATATCTTCTGCAGCAGATCTGTCTGAGGGAGCTCCTCCAGGGAAGTGTGTCATGGTGAGCAGGTTAGATAAATAACGTACAGCCAGTACATGTCACCTGAGAAATACTTCATAGTGTTGGCTATTGTCTGGGGGAACTTTGGATTTTTGATACTTAGGGTGGCCAACCCCTTTAATTATTTATTAATCATGTTATCAATTAGCCAATAGATTGTTTCTTTGGGCTATTTATTTGCTTTGTGGACACTGTTACGTTGCTTGCCAAAGGCCTCATTGTGTAGGGCTGAAACGTTGCCAGGGGTAATAAAGGGTCTTCACCTATTCACCGCCATTGGAGTGCTCCCTCATTTTCTGTGGATTTATCTAAATGTGGATTTGACTACCTGATATCCTGAGGATTATCTGCACCCATATCTCCATATCTAACTGTGCTGCATCTTCTGTTGTGTGTGTGTGTATGTATGTGTGTGTATATGTATGTATGTGTGTGTGTGTGTGTGTGTGTATATATATATATGTGTATATATATATATATATATATATATATATATATATATATATAATGTCATTTATCAAAATGGTGTAAAGTAGAACCGGCTTAGTTGGCCATAGCAACCAATCAGATTTCACCTTTGATTTTTCACAGCTTAATTGGAAAATGAAAGGGGGAATCTGGTTGCTATCGGCACTGTACACCAGTTTTGATAAATCTCCCCCCCCCTTCCTGTGTACTTCTATTTGTACATAGCATTGTGTGTCGTCACACTGTACTAATCTGTTTGGGAGAAGTGTCTGCTTACTGTGTGGGCTGCACACAATACTGTGTTCAGAAGAGAGCGCGCACACATACTGTACTCAGAAGAGAGTGCGAACACATACTGTACTCAGAAGAGAGTGCGCACACATACTGTACTCAGAAGAGAATGTGCACACATACTGTACTCAGAAGAGAGTGCGCACACATACTGTACTCAGAAGAGCGTGCGCACACATACTGTACTCAGAAGAGCGTGCGCACACATACTGTACTCAGAAGAGAGTGCGCACACATACTGTATTTAGAAGAGACTACACACATATCCTGTACTAGGAAGAGAGTTCATGTAGTGAGAGCTGTCAGTAATGAGATCTATATCCTGCTTATAACACTGCGGTTCTGACTGTAGACCGCTGCCTTGATGTTATCAGCAGAAATATCTATTGTGTCTACAAATAATGGACTTTCTACAGAGAGGAAAGAGAGAACTAGATCTCCTGATTACAGGCTGTAGCATACTATAAGACTCACCATGTTGTGGATTGGAATGAAATCTCACTACCAAGTTACTTGCAAGCTTGCTTATACTGTATGTTAGAAGCTTCTAGCTGTGCTGTGTAACAGGATGTGGGAGCGGGGCAGCAGAGCTGTGCTGGTGCATGTGAAAACAACAGGAACACCCAAAGAGCTTCTCAGGAGAAGACAGCAGGCAGCAAAAATCATATCAGAGCATTTCTGAATGCATGTGAAGCAAAGCTGATACCAGTAAACTAACAAGTGCATTTTTTATGTACTGCATTACGGTAAGATATGGGGTTATTGATTTTTAGTGCACAAAGGTGTCCATAGCCTTTAAACTTGCTTTCCTCACTAAAGTGAACGTGGGACCTCTTCTCCTCTGTCCATACAACATACTCCTCAGCAAAGGTTAGTCTAGCCTTTTGATTCTTTCTGCTAAAGAGGTTTGGTCACTGCACAGTGGGCTTTCAGTCCAAATCTTAAAGTGTAACTCATTTTTTGATTTGCTAGTTTATTAGAGCTAGACATGTATACCTGAGTTAGTCTGTCAATAATTGTCAATAGATCTGTAATTACCTTATAATTATAGCTTTCATTAATGTCTCCTGTCCCTTTTCACTGGTCCCTTAAAAGACCGTTGCTATTGCTAATCTAAGAAGACAGGAAGACAGAGGGGCGGTCCTTCACTCTGCATGCCTGCATTAGGCTTCAGAGTGTGGAGGTGTGCCTCTCAGTAATCCAAACTGATTGGGTGGTAGGAAGCTGCTGGCTACAGCAAGTGTGTATGTGAAGTGAGGGAAAGCAGTTTTGGACTCGTAGAACTGGCAGAGGAGCCCTCTTGAGAAGATTCTCATATTGTAGAGTTAAAACAGCCGTAACTAAGGGGAAAAACTCACGGAAAACAGTGGTATGTGAAGAAATTAAAGATTTATGCATAATGCTCCTCCGGCAGTAACATATATGCTAAAATTGATTTTTTTTTTTTTTAGGAAAACATGACAGTTACACTTTAACCCCTTCATGACATAGCCATTTTTCACCTTAAGGACCAGGCCAAATTTTGGAAATATGACATGTGTCACTTTATGTGGTAATAGCTTTGAAACACTTTTACTTATCCAAGCCGTTCTGAGATTGTTTTCTCGTGACACGTTGTACTCCATGACAGTGGTAAATTTGAGTCAATATAAATCACCTTTATTTATTAAAAAATCCTAAATTTACAGAAAATTTGGAAAAAATTGTAATTTTCAAACTTTGAATTTCTCTGCTTTTAAGGCACATTGTGATTTCTCACAAAATAGTTATTACTTTACATTTCCCATATGTCTACTTTATGTTACCATCATTTTGTAGATATAATTTTATTTTTTGGGGACGTTAGAAGGCTTAGAATTTTAGAAGTAATTCTTAAAATTTTTAAGAAATTTTCCAAAACAATTTTTTTTAAGCACCAGTTCAGTTCTGAAGTCACTTTGTGGGGTTAACATAATAGAAACCACCATAAATGACCCCATTTTAGAAGCTACACCCCTCAAGGTTTTCAAAACTAATTTTACTAACTTTGTTAACCCTTTATGTCTTCCACAAGATTTAAAGGAAAATGGAGATGACATTTCTAAATTTCACTTTTTTGGCAGATTTTCCATTTTAATACATTTTTTCCTTGAACACCTCAAGGGTTAATAGCCAAACAAAACTCAAAAACTATTACCCTGATTCTGCGATTTACAGAAACACCCCACATGTGATTGTAAACTACTGTATGGGCGCACAGCAGGGCGCAGAAGGAAAGGTGCGCCAAATGGTTTTTGGAGGGCAAATTTTGCTGGACTGGTTTTCAGACACCATGTCCCATTTGAGGCACCCCTACAGTAGAAACAACCAAAAAGTGCCCATATTTTGGAAACTAAGGGATAAGGTGACAGTGTTATTGATATTATTTTGGGTTACATATGATTTTTGATCGCTTTATATTACACTTTTTGTTAGGCAAGGTAACCAAAAATGGCTGTTCTGGCTCAGTTTTTATTTTTTTACTGTGTTCACCTGAGGGGTTAACTCCTGTGATATTTTTGTAGAGCAGGTTGTTACGGACGTGGCGATACCTAACATGTATAGTTTTTTTTTATTTATTTAAGTTTTACACAATAATATCATTTTTTAAACAAAAAAAATCATGTTTTAGTCTCTCCATAGTGTGAGAGCTGTAGTTTTTTTATTTTTTGGGCAATTGTCTCAGGTAGGGGCTCATTTTATGCGGGAAGAGGTGACGGTTAGATTGGTACTATTTTGAGTGGCATACGCCTTTTTGATCGCTTGCTATTAAAATTTTTGTGACGTAAAGTGACAAAAATGGCTTTTTTTACCCTGTTTTTATTTTATTTTTTTACTGTGTTCACCTGAGGGGTTAACTCATGTGATATTTTTGTAGAGCAGATTGTTACGGATGTGGTGATACCTAACATGTATAGTTTTTTTTATTTATTTAAGTTTTACACGATAATATCATTTTTTAAACAAAAAAATCATGTTTTAGTCTCTCCATAGTGTGAGAGCTGTAGTTTTTTTATTTTTTGGGCAATTGTCTCAGGTAGGGGCTCATTTTTTGCGGGAAGAGGTAACGGTTAGATTGGTACTATTTTAAGGGGCATACGCCTTTTTGATCGCGTGGTATTGCACTTTTTGTGATGTTAAGTGACAAAAAATGGCTTTTTTGACACTGTTTTTATTTATTTACTTTTACGGTGTTCACCTGAGGGGTCAGGGCATGTGATATTTTTGTAGAGCAGGTTGTTACGAACGTGGCGATACCTAACATGATTGGGGTATTTTTTTTCTTTTTTTACTAATTTTAAATTTTAGTTTTGGGGGGGAAAAATAGGATTTTTTTAAAACTTTTTTTAACTTTTTTTTTTAACTTTTTTTTTTTTTTTTTTTTTTTTTTTTACACTTTTTTAGACTCAGACCCACTTGGTTCTTGAAGAACCAGTGGGTCTCATTGTTCTATAATACACTACAGTACACTGTATAGTGTACTGCAGTGTATTTTCATTCTTGCTAAGCCTTGTCAGGCTCCTGCCTTTAGCTGGAGCCTGATGAGGCTTAGCTTACACCATGGCAAGCAGACGCTTCTGAAAGCGTCTGGTTGCCATGGTAACCATCGGGACGCTGCCAGAGCAGAACAGTGTCCCGATGGAAGGGAGAGGGAGCTTCCTCCCCCTCTTCAGCCCACACCATCGGCGCTGCCAGCGCACCGCAGCGCCGATGGGAGAGGGAGGGAGCTCCCTCCCTGTTAACCCTTTCCATGCCGCGGTCCCTACGGACCGTGGCATGGAAGGGGTTAAACTGCTGACATCGGTGCCAGCACCGATGTCAGCAGTTTGAAGCAGAGTATCAGCTGTATGCCATACGCCCGTCCGCCCGCCGCCGCACATTACACCCCCCCCCCCCCCCCCGCACATTACATGTATATTATATACATATATATTATATGTATATAATATATACATATTCATTATTATTTATTTATTTTTACATTAAAAAGCATGCCATCGCTGTGATTGGCTAGTCTGTATAGACTAGCCAATCACAGCGATCGCTAGCCCGGGACCGCCCCCATTGGTCCCGGGCTGGTAAGCTGAGACCCCTGGCTGTAAGTAACAGCCGGGGTCTCAGCACTGTCACCATGTCAGCAGACATGGTGACAGTTTAATGTAATGACGAGTATACTCGTCATGGAGCATTAAATAGCAGTGCTCCATGACGAGTATACTCGTCATATAGCGTGAAGGGGTTAAAAAGTAACTAAACCTTTGAATGAAATTTTAATATGATGTCCCTAATGCGCTAAAAAACTTTTTCCAATATACTTATTAATTTAGTATTTTTCTTAGTGTTTTTCCTACCTAAAGCGCACCATTCACTGTGCGCTTAAAACTCAGTTCTCCCTACACCGCTGACAGCTCTAATTAATGAATGGGCAGCAGCAGTGCAGGGAGTATGGGCAGGAGCACATGTTGCTGCTCCTACCCATGCACCCCAGTGGATTATTAACTCCTGTCATAGCACATGGGTACTCTGTACCCATGTAATATGCTAGGATTAGTTGAGTGGAGTGGGCTCCTTCTCTGCTAAGTTAAGTGCTGACATGCAGTTTCTTAGCTTAGCGGAGCAGGCAGGAGTCCGCTCTGCTCAGCTAATCCTGGCATAGTACATGGATACAGGGTATCATCCATGGGATATGCCAGGAGTTAGTAATCCTCCGGTGAGCACGGCCAGGAGCAGCAATATGTGCTCCTGCCCGTGCTCCCTGCGCTGCTGCTGACCATTCATAAATTTCACACCCGTGACAGCTCAGCAGTGTGGGAGAACTGAGTTTTAAGTGCACAGTGAATGGTGCGCTTTAGGTAGGAAAAACACAAAGAAAAATACAAAATAATAAATAAAGTATATTGGAAAAAGTTTTTTTTTTTTAGGGCATTCGGTACATCATATTAAAATTTCATTCAAAGGTTTAGTTACTCTTTAAACATTTCGAGACACTGTATGATGAGACAGATCTTTAGCTTGTTCAGTGCCAAAATGGCAAACAATTCCAGCTTTAGTGTTGAACTGATTTGCCCGTTGAGATTATCCACATTATTCTGTCTTCTCTTGCAGTTGTCTTTCGTGGATGACTAGCCTTCTTGGGGGACTTGTATGAGTTTGTGATAATGTAAAGATGCAGTATTCTAAAAATCACAGATTGTGAACAACCAACTTCTCTTGCTATGGCTGATCTGAACAACTTTCTGCCGTAGGGTTTCAGTCACTTAAAGGGGTTCTCCGGGAATTAAAAAAATTAAAATGATTTAATATTACTTCGTTTTAAATATATTCCCAAATACCGTTCGTTAGTTATAATGGCTCGTTTTGTCTGGAGAGCAGTCATTAGGAGAAACAAAATGGCCGCCGCCCTATTAGTACACACAAAACCTGTCCTAATCACACAGTAGGACAAGTTACTTCACAACACTGAGGTAAAGAGCTGCCTCGTCCTCCTCTCTGCTTGTCTTGTCAGGGATTATGATCCTGAATACAGCTGATACGATCTTTAGCTGAATCTCTGTAGTAATTGAGTTCATGAGCAGATGTGGATAATGAGCAGCAGCACTTGTGTGCAGTCTCCATTATCACAGTCTGTTCTGTCCGTCCTCTCTGTACTTCATGTCTCCTCATGAACTCCATTCCTACAGAGATTCAGCTGAAGATCTTATCTGTATTCAGCATCATAATCCCTGACAGTCAGAGCAGAGAGGAGGATGAGGCGGCTCTTTACCTCAGTGTTGGGAAGTAACTTGTCCTGCTGTGTGATTAGGACAGGTTTTGTGTGTACTGATAGGATGGCGGCCATTTTATTTCTCCTAATGATTGCTCCCTAGACAAAACAAGTCATTCTAACTAATGAAATGTATTTGGCAATATATTTATAATAAAGTAATATTTATGTATTTTCATTTTCTTAAAGGGGTATTCTCATCTTAGACAATGGGGGCATATCGTTAGGATATGCCCCCATTGCCTTATACGTGCGGGTCCCACCGCTGGGACCAGCACCTATATCTAGAACGGAGCCCCCGAACTGAATGAGGGTGCACTGCGCATGCGCAGCCGCCCTCCATTCATTTCTATGGGGCCGCCGAAAATAGCCAAGCACTGGCTCGGCTACTTCCGTCGGCTCCATAAAAATGAATGGCACTGCGCTCCCATTCATTTCTATGAGCGCAGCGGGGAGCTGCGCCTGGTGGTGGCCGGACCCCCGGAAACCCGGGGTCCTCCAGACGCAGCGCTCCCTGCTCCCAGCGGTGGGACCCGCACCTAATAAGACAACGGGGGCATATCCTAGCGATATGCCCCCATTGTCTAAGATGAGAATACCCCTTTAATTCCCGGAGAACCTCTTTTAAGAACAGCTCACCATTTTGTAAAGTCAGTAAAAACTGGAAAGTTCGGCTGTCAGTTAAAGGGGTTGTCAGAGTTATGAAAAAAATATATATAGTACTTTAAATCTGATGGGCAGCAATATATAACTAAGTTAAGCAAGTTTTATGCAAAAAAAAATCTCTATTTCCTCATTTCCCTGGTTCTCTTCTGGCCTTTGTTTACATGCAGTAATAACAATCTCTGCTCCTTCCCCCTCTCTGTAAAGGGAGTGAATACAAGTGCTGAGTGACATGTCTGCCTGCTGGGATACTCAGCAGCATGTTGTATATGTAGGACTACAAGTCCCAGCTGTACAATGACACTGCTGATACACACAGGATCTCCCCCTACCTGTACTTGTAGTTTGCATCTCCTCCAGTATCAGCTCTGTGTCTGTAGGGTGAGGAGGGCAGATCCTGTGTCTCTTTACATCTGCAGCTGCTGTTGTAAAGCCTTCAGTGTGTTCTGGCTGAAGGGGTTAATATTTTATCTGAAGGAATCCAGGGAGAGAGCAGATAGCGGCAGAGAGGGGGGGGCGTGGCCAGCACAGTGACGTCTCGTGTACAGGCTGTTATCTGATCTCTGAGGCTTGTGCACGAAACATCACACAGCAGGGAGATAAGCTGACATCACAGGTCATGTGACCCTGAGTTAAATCTAAGAAACCAGCAGTATTTGACTAGTTAGAAACATACAAAGGACGAAAAAATAACTCGGACAACCCCTTTGAATAGCGTTTGTCAAATAATTAAGAAAATTGGTACCAGGTAACCGATTAAGACCATTAGCTGGGAGGTATCTGAAAGTGTTTTCTAATTTTGATCAGTGTTCTTTTTCAAATCTCATAGAATTTTTTTATGCTGTGCTTCAGAATATATGTACCGTATTTTTCGCCCTATAAGACGCACCGGCCCATAAGACGCACATAGGTTTTAGAGTAGGAAAATAAGAAAAAAATATTTTTCATCAGATCATCTTATCAGACTGCCCATAAATTTCAGAACATCACATCAGACCCCCATATCAGCCCTCCATGTCAGACCCCCAACAGACCTCAGATCAGCCCACTATGGCCCCATATCAGCCCACTGTGCCCCCATACCATCTCACTGTGCCCCCATCAGACCTCAGATCAGCCTACTGTGTCCCCATCAGACCTCATATCAGCAGAATGTGTCCCCATCAGACCTCAGATCAACAGTATGTGCCCCCATCAGACCTCAGATCAGCGTCTTGTGCCCCCATCAGACCTCAGATCAGCGTCTTGTGCCCCCATCAGACCTCAGAGCAGCGTCTTGTGCCCCCATCAGACCTCAGATGAGCCCACCCAGCCACTTATAAAAAACCTTACTTACCTGTCCTGCGCTGCCAGTGCCCTCCGGTCCCGCGCTCCACTCTCTTCCCTGCCGGCGCGCACTATGACCTGACGCTGCAGCGCAGGACAGGTAAGTAAGGTTTTTATAAGTGGCTGGGTGGGCTGATCTGAGGTCTGATGGGGGTCCCTACGTACAAGTGAGCGCTTTCTTATGGAAGCGCTCACTTGTATTCGCCCTATAAGACGCACCGCATTTTCCCCCCTACTTATAGGGCGAAAAATACGGTACCTTATGAAATATGCTTAAAATACAGCTCTTTTACTTATGTTTGTACTGTATGTTCTCTAATTTTGATCTCCAGTATATGGAAGTCGCAAATTATGGTGCACAAAGTGCCAGGAAAAGAGGGCCTGGCATCACAGGAGTGTGCAAGGCTTTGCACAGCCTGCTGGATTTACTATAATTTATGGTAGAAACAGCTTTTTAATAAATTAGGAGCATCTCACTCCAGAGCAGAGTGATCAAGACTAGCATATGGGTATGCCAGTCTTGATAAATGCCCCTTAATGCTTCTCATTTAAAGAGGACCTTTCATGCGTCCTCACACTGCTAACTAGCAGTTTTTACAGGGCATGGGCCGGGGAGTTGGGGGCACTTACAATTTTTTCGGGGCGCAGCTCCGTTGGCCCGCTGCGCCCCTGTGAAGATCCGGCGCGTTCTATGCAAATTGCATAGCATCGGTACAGGGAGGAGGAGACGCCAGGGATTCTCAATGGGCGTCTCCTTCTCCCTGGCTGTAGCGCTGTCCAATTGCAGTGGGGAGCGTCACAGTCAGGGAGGAAACCAGGGAGGAAATGCAATTTGCATAGCGCGCGCCGGATCTTCACAGGGGCGCAGCGGGCCAACGGAGCTGCGCCCCGAAAAAATTGTAAGTGCCCCCAACTCCCCGGCCCATGCCCTGTAAAAACTGCTAGTTAGTTAGCAGTGTGAGGACGCATGAAAGGTCCTCTTTAAATTTGGTTTCATCTGTCCATAAAACATTGTTGCAATAGCCTTCAGTAGTCCATGTGATCTTTAGCAAACTACAGACAGGCAGCAATGCTCTATTTGAAGAGTAGCGTCTTTGTTTTTGCAAACCTGCCTTGCTCACCATTGTTTTTCAGTGTCCTTCTGATGGTGGACTCATGAACATTAGAGAGCAATCATTAGGAGAATTGAAATAGCCACCATCTTATTAGTACACAGAAAACCTGTCCTAATCACACAGCAGGACAAGTTTATTCAGAACACTGAGCTACAGAGCTGCCTCATCCTCTCTGCACAGCTTGCCAGGGCTTATTATCCTGAATACAGTTTAATATGATCTTCAGCTGAATCTCTGTAGGAATGGAGTTCATGAGGAGACATGACATAGAGGATAGTGGGGATGTGGCTAATTAGCAGCAGCACTTGTATGCAGTCCCCATTACTACAGCCCTACATTACCACAGTCTGCCCTGTTCATCCTCTCTGTACTTTGTATTGGGATGACAGCAAAAAATATCAGAGCTTCATGACCATGCAGATGCAAAGTTCCTTGCGTAATGTATCCAATTCCCTCCGTTCTGGAGAGGTGGCCTCAGTGGTTCTAACGGCCTGTATTCACAGCTTTATTTCCTAGGCAGTCTGGGAAATGTGGTTGTTTCATGAACCACCAGCTATTTGAAAGTGGCCAAAGGTAAAATTAAGGGAAAAAATTTAATTTTATAAAAATCAAATCACATTAATAAAATTAAAAAGTACTGTTTATTATCTTAGCTTTCATAACTTATTTGTGAGGGGGGAAAAAACAGCCGCACATTTTAGTTAGAGGGCTTGTACACCTTTTGAGTAAATTTTGGGTCCCCACCCTCCCTGCCAGACCTGTGGACAGAGGTCAGTTCTGGGTTCTTGGGCGCTCTGGTCCCCATTTGTCAACTTCCACAATGGAAGTTGACAAGTGGCATGTTCTGCTGCAGCCAGTGACTAGCCGCAATGGTGAAAGCGGCATGTCACTGGGCCATGTGCTTCTTCAGTATGTGTTATTGATATAGACAGTCATTGACTGCAGCGACACACGTGATCCCTGTCCATGCCGGAAGTTGACAAGCAGGCACCAGAGTGCCATGAAACAAAGGAGCCAGAACTGAGCATCAGGGAGCAGGTAAGTATGCTTCCCTCCACACATCCGCAGGGAAATTTGTTTAAAAGGTTTAGAACTCCTTCAAATTCTTATACATGGTTCTGTTCATGTTGCCAAAGAATAATAACTTTGCTCTTATGTTTCTGATAAGCAGCAGGCAAAATATGTTCTGCCCAGTTCATTTCTGTGCAGGCCACATTCATGGTGAAGTCAATGTGCTAGTTTATTATATGACAAAAAAAAGTAACCATTTTTTCGGCTCTCCACTTTTACAGAACAATAATGAATGTGGGTGTAGCACACAGTGAGGTCAACCCAAATACGAGGGTAATGAACAGTCGTGGAATGTGGCTGACGTACGCTTTGGGAGTTGGCATGCTACACATTGTCCTCCTCAGCATTCCCTTCTTTAGTGTTCCTGTTGCTTGGACCTTGACTAATGTCATTCACAACTTGGTAAGTTCTTGATACAGTTGCTTGTTAGTACTTTGAGCCCAAAATAGGAGTACCTGAAAGAGTAACTTCATTCAGGAAAGTAACTGAAGAACAATTTAACCCCTTAAGGAACTAGCTATTTTTCACCTTATGGACCAGTCCATTTTTGGAAATTTGACGTGTCACTGTATGTGGTAATAACTTTAGAATGATCTTACTTATCCAAGCCATTCTAAGAGTGTTTGTTTTCTCATGATACATTGTACTTCATGATAGTGGTAAATTTGAGTCTATATAATTAACCTTTATTTATTTTTTTTAAAAAGTCCATAATTTACAGAAAATTTGGAAAAATTAGCAATTTCTCTGCCTTTAAAGCAGATATCAATACCCATAAAATAGTAATTACTTTACATTTCCCATATGTCCACTTTTATATTTGCATCATTTAACTTTTATTTTTTAGGATGTTATAAGGCTTAGAATTTTAGAATCAAATTTTTAAATTTTTAAAAAAAATTCCAAAACACACTTTTCAGTGTGGGCTTTCATAGTGGAAACCACCAAAAATGACCCCATTTTAAAAACTACACTCCTTAAGTTATGAGTTGGCAATCCATTTCTATTTCAATCCATTTTTTTTTGTAACACATCAAGGGTTAACAGCCAAATACAAATCAATTTTTATTACCCTGATACTGCAGTTTACAGAAACACTCCATATGTGGTTTTAAACTGTTGCATGGGCACACAGCAGGGCGCAGAAGGAAAGGAGCGCCATATTGATTTTGGAGGGCTGATTTCACTGATATAATTTTAACCACTTCCCGACTGCCCATTGACTATAAATGTGCTGGATTCATCTCTGAATGGACGTTCTAAAACGTCTTTTCCTATTTCACCACCATGACGGCATAATATAGGAGATTCACCGCTGACCTCTGTTGGGGCAGGAAACAGAGACAGGTTAAATTGCCCCCTCCCACTTCAGTTTTTTCCTGCCGCTATAGTGGCCAGGACAGAGAAAGGCCTCGCTGCTTGTCAGGAGGTGAAGATTATCTAGGATACTTTTATTATTTTCCCTAATAGGGTAACTCATCAGGGGCTGCGGGCCTTCCTTGGGTTATGCAACCCCTGTATCCGGTCCCCTGCTCGCTGGCGGTCAGTTACCAAAGCTGAACAGAGGGGGAATGTGTGTGCTTCGTGTCTGTTGAGCGGATGCCTGTCCTGCAGCTGCACAGTTAATGCGCACCTTCCTTTCCCCTAGTGGGATAAGGGATCCCACGTGTTGTGCACGCCTGACATCACTTCCGGTCACATGGTAACGCAGCGGCGTCCCCGGAAGTACGATCCACTGGGGAAGCTTGCTGGCATGAAGGCAGCATGGAAGCCACAGAGGGTCCTGATCTGAGGTCTGAACATGTTGGCTCCTGAACAGTCTAGAGAGTTTGATGCTCCAGTGCCAGTGATCGTATCTAAGAAGGCTCAGAAAAGGCAAAAAAACTGTTTCAAATGCATCTCATGTTTTAAGAAACTCCCTGAGCAATATACAAAAAAATTATGGAAGGATTGCATTTCAAATATTGTGAGAGAGGAACAACCGTCTGTGATGGAGGAATTAAGGACCATAATACACAACGAAGTTAAATGTTCTCTGGCTTCATTAAAAGAAATTAGCCCGGGCCCTATTCCCCTTAAAAGGCATAAGATGGCGGCCCCTTCCTCTTCTGATTCTGAAGAAAAAATTGATGAGGCAGCACTGTCTAAACAATGGGAATATGAGGATCTCGTTTCTAAAGGAGAGATTATTGAAGCCATATTTGATGCCAAATAATTCTATTTTTCCACTGAAGAAATGGAGGATCTCTTAAAAGCAGTTAGAGCCACTATGGGCATTGAAGAAGTCCAAAAACCTCACTCTATACAGGAGGAAATGTTTGGGGGTTTAAGAATCAAACGTTCTAAAGTGTTCCTGTACATTTAAGATATGATCCTTGATGAGTGGTCTGATCCAGAGAAACGTCTTGGGCATATCAAGAGAGTTTAAAAATCAACTTTTATTTGATCCCTCTGAATCTCAAATGTTCAACAATATCCCAAAAGTTGATGTACAGGTAGCGAAGGTAAGTAAAAAAAACTTCCATTCCATTTTAAGATTCTTTCCAGTTGAGGGATCCTATGGAGAGGAAAGCAGATAGTCTCCTGGGAAGCTGCCATTTATAGTTTAAAAAACGAACATAGCTGCAACGTCTGTGGCAAGGTCGATGTACTTGTGGCTCGGTGAACTCTCCACCAAGGATGAAGTCCTCTCTAACACTGCTAGGAGGATTTTATGGATGAAGTCATGGTCGGGTGACGAGGCCTCAAAAATGAAGCTGTGATCCATCGCTTTTTCGGGGGAGTATGTCTTCGTTCCAGTTTTGGACAAAATTCTAGAAAAAGCGATGGACAAGAAAAACAGATTCCCAGAAGAAAAACCCCAGAGAAGGAGATTTGCTTATTGTCTCCATGGGGGACAGAATAGATTCTATAGGGGTAAAGGGAAAATCGGGGAGGTGGAGCTACCCAAAGAGTGTTCGAGGTAGGGGGGTTCCTCCTTAATCCCCAAAACAAAGCTAGTGATAAATAATGACGCCATCATCGGGTGAAGACTAAGAAATTTCTCCTCATAGTGAAGGGAAATTACATCAAATCCCTGGGTGCTAAACATTGTTGAGAAGGGATACAAAATAGAGTTCTCCTCTCTTCCCCCAAACAAATATGTTTTCACATCCCCTTTGTCAAAATCATTAAGAGAGAAAATCTGGAAGGGTGTTTTAGACATGTTAAAACTAGGAGGGATTTACACAGGTTCCCCCAGCCCAAGAAAAGGAGGGGTTTTACTCGACTCTTTTCTTAGTGACTAAACCAGACGGATCTTTCCGAACGATAATAAATATAAAACAAGTGAACAAAAATATCCAATACAGAAAATTCAAGATGGAGTCACTGTCATCTACAATCCCTCTAATGAAAAAGAGCGCGCTAATGTGTACAAATGATTTGAAAGATGCATATTATCACGTCACGATTCAAGAGCAGTGTCAGAAATTCCTCAGATTCGCTGTAAAAGATGAAAAAGGGAAATATGTAACTTCCAGTTTACAAGCCTCCCATTTGGCATCTCTTTGGCCCCCCGGGTTTTTACCAGGGTCCTGGTAGAAATGGTATATTATCTCCGGAAACAAGGTCTAGCAATAATACCTTATCTAGATGATTTCTTAACATTATGGCAGATTCAAAAGTATAGATGGAAATCGACCTACGCTCCGTTCTAAATCTCCTAGATGATCTAGGATGGATAGTAAATCTGAAGAAATCTTGTCTTCTTCCCCAGACAAGAATAAGGTTTTTGGGAAGACGAAAAAATAACCGGTCTGAGGCAAAGGGTACAAAAATTTCAAAAAAGAAGGTCTTGTTCCATCAAAGAGGCGATTAGCGTATTGGGAGTTCTAATGTCATGCATAATGTCAGTCCCTTGGTCCCAAACACACTTCAGAACTTTTCAGTCATGACTACTGAGCAGCTGGGACAGAAGACAGGTATCCTTGGCCCGGAAAATTCTGATACCAGAACATGGAAAGTCATCCCTTTACATCCTTTTTTCTCTGCTGACCGGATCGCAGTCTCTTCGGTCGGTAGATGAATTTTTCAAGGCTTTAGGGATTATCTACGATGACCCGGATCGTATCTCCCTGGCCGAGACCCAGATACGTGACCTTCGTCAGGGTGAGCACTCTGTTGAGATGTATTGCTCTGAGTTCCGGAGGTGGGGCGACCAATACTGAATGGAACAATCCGGCTTTACGTAGCCAATTCTGTCAAGCTTTATCAGAAAGGCTGAAGGACGCTTTGGCCTTTCATGAAACCCCTTTGTTTTTGGAAGCTGCTAAGTCTCTTGCTGTACGCATGGATAGGCGCCTGAGAGAGCGAACGAGGGGCCCCCGCTCTCAGGACGTACTATCACGTAGTGTACTGTCTTCCTATGACACTTTGGGTGAAAATTCCCCTAGGTTGATGTCAGGGGACAAACCTATGTAGTTAGGGGGAGCTACTCCTGTTTCCACTCTTAAGCATTTTGGTAATAAAAAGGGTGTGTGTTTTTTCTGTGGTCTGAACACTTTATCAATGTATGTCCATGCATTCAATCTCTAAAAGAGAGAAAAGAAAAGGGGGCGTTGAATTCTCATCTCACTCTTGGTGGGGTAGGTAGAGAATCTGAAAATGTGCATTTGTCTTCATCCTGTAGTACCCGTTTTCTCCTGATTGCCGAGGTGGCGCTAGAGTCAAAGGTTGTGAGAATTGAGGTGTTTATTGACATCGGGGCAGGGGTGAACTTGATTGATGCTCAGTTTGTACGTATGCATGGATTGTCTCCGAGTACATTGGAAAAGAAGATATCTGTGTTTGCCATTGATTCTGCACCTCTATCTCAGAAGTGTTTGTCTCAGATGGTGCATGATATCAAATTAAGGGTGGGTGAATTTCATCAGGAGCTTATTTCATGTTTTGTGTTGGAAGGTCTTCCTGCTCCTGTGGTTCTGGGTTTACCGTGGTTAAGCAAACATAATCCGACCATTGACTGGCATACTAGACAAATTGTGGATTGGAGTGATTATTGCATTGACAATTGTCTTAATACATCTTTTTTCTGCTTTAACTACTAAGACACTTCCCTCTTTCATATCGGATTTCTCTGATGTATTTTCTGAAGGTGGATGTCGGGATTTGCCCCCTCACCGGGAATACAATTGTCCTATCAATCTTATCCCTGGAGCAAAATTGCCCAAATCTAGGCTAAATAACCTTTCTGGACCTGAGAGAACGGCCATTGCTGAGAGTTTGGCTAAAGGACATATCAGACCTTCCAAATCTCCTGTGGCAGCTGGGTTTTTCTTTGTACAGAAAAAGGATGGAACTCTTAGGCCATGTCTGGATTTCCGTGAACTCAATCGGATTACTGTCTGTGATCCGTACCCCCTTCCTTTGATTCCTGACTTGTTTAACCCCTTCGCGACCAGCGCCGTACATGTATGGCGCTGGGGCGATGCGGGCACATGGCGCCCGCTCGCGGGTGCGGCGGGCGTCATGGCCGGCAAGTCTCTGCTGTTTCTAACAGCAGAGACTTGCCGCTACCTACTGTGTCGGCGGCGTCTTCCGGGGTGACTAGATGCCGTGATCACACGTGATCACGGCATCTAGTTGCGTCTAAACCCGGAAGCGTTCGCTTCCAGATGGTGTACAGACACCCCGTGTGGCCAATCGGGGTGTCTGTACACCATATGAAAACTGTAATCCTCGCTGGTGAGGATTACAGTTTTCAAAGTGCAATTCTTATTCTGGCCACTAGATGGCAGGCCAGGATAAGAAATGAGCAATTCATGGATTTCTGAGTCTATAAAACCCAGAATTGCTCATAAAGAAAAAAAAAAGCCACAATTTATAAGCCCATATTTGAGCTTTCTAATAGTAAAAAAAAAATAAAAAAAAAGTTAAAAAATATATAAAAAATAAAAAAGATGTAAAAGTTCAAATCACCCCCCTTTCCGTATAAGTAAAAAATAAATACCTAAATAACAATAAATATAGACATCATGGGTATCACCGTGACCGAAAACGCCCGTACTTTTAAAATATTAAAAAAAAAATTCCAATATGGCGAATTGTGTGGCGGAAAAAAGCGTCCAAATGGCGATTTGCCGTTTTTTGTTTTTTTTTTCTAAAAAAAATTAAATAAAAAGTGATCAAAAAGTCATACACACCCCAGAATGGTATCAATAAAAACTTCAGATCGTCCCGCAAAAAATGAGCCCCCATACAGCTCTGTACACATAAATACCAAAAAGTTATAGGGGTCAAGATTTGACAAGGAAAAAGAAAAAAAAAGGGCAACTTTCTAATTATTTTATCACTATGAAAACGCAGGAAAAACTATACATATTAGGTATTGCCGGATTCGTACTGACCAGTAGAATGAAAGTAACGGATCAGTTTTAATGCACATCGAACGCTGTAAATAAGAAACCCGTAGAACTGTAGCGTAATAGCGTTTTCTTTGCAATTTCACCCGGTTTTTTTCCCGCTTCCCACTACACCGTATGCAATATTAAATGGTGGCGTTGGAAAGTACAACTTGTCCCGCAAAAAACAAGCCCTCATACAGCTATGTGAACAGAAAAATAAAAGAGTTATGGCTGTTTGAAGGCAGGGAGCGCAAAACGAAAATGCAGAACCGAAAAAAGCTCCGGGCGCGAAGGGGTTAACCAGATTGTGGATGCCAAGGTGTTCTCCAAGTTGGACTTAAGGGGAGCATATAATCTGGTCAGGATCAAGGAAGGGGATGAATGGAAGATGGCCTTTAACACTCCTGAGGGCCACTTTGAGAACCTGGTCATGCCTTTTGAGTTGACCAATGCTCCTGCTGTCTTCCAGCATTTTGTTAATGACATTTTTCATCACCTGGTGGGGAGGTTTGTAGTCGTGTATTTGGATGACATACTAATCTATTCTTCAGATATGGTGACACCCCAGGATCACGTGAGACAGGTGTTGCAAATCTTAAGAGATAACAAGTTGTATGCAAAATTAGAGAAATGTGTTTTTGCTGTACATGAGGTGCAATTCTTAGGATATTCCACATTTAGAGATCGAAGAAAGTAGAAGCGGCACGCACCATCCGTATCTTCTTTATTTAAATGCAGGTAAAACACTTACATAACAGTGTGAGGGGGCGGATGGTACCTCGCTCCGAGGCGGGCGTCAGACGACGGCCGTTTCGCGCACAGTTGCACTTCGTCAGGCCAATTGCGTGTTGACGCATCACGTCCCAACCTTTAAACTCTGCGAGCCGCTTTGCGCATGCGCGCCAGCAGTAGCAGCATAAACATAATACACATTAATAACAATGCAAAACAAACAATTATTCTCATAAAAAGATGCTTAAATCGTTTTTATCATTGAGCCCTAGGGGACCCAAGTCTTCTGAGCATATTATCCACCTTGCCTCTTTCCTTAGTACATTCACGTGCCTATCGCCGCCTTGTGGAGGTACTGGAATTATCTCTAGACCCACGAACTTTAATGCTTTTGGATTACCACCATGTTCAAACCTGATATGTTCTATAAGACGTGGACAGCCTTTTCCACTAGAGATTGAAGCGAAATGTTCTCTGAACCTTTCCTGGAGTCACCTGATAGTCTTACCTATATAAAACCTGCCACATGTGCAATATATCATATAAATGACATATTTGCTTTTGCAGGTAATTAGTTCCCTTACTCTATATTCTATTCATCCTACTTTCACTAAGGTTTTTTGGCCATTATAAGTACAAAAAGTACAATTCCCACATCTATGGTTTCCGACTGGGATAAATCTCTTGAGCCAAGTGCCTGTGTCATCTTCTCTGACTCTGCTTCTAAACAATTTATTCTTCAAAGTGCAGGTTCTCCTAAATGCAATTATTAGAGAATTGTCAATCAAATCTTTTAGACCAGAATCCTCCATTAATATTCCCCAATTATCTCTTAACACTTCTTTTATTCTCCCTGCCATAGGGCTGAATTTGAAGGAGAAGGGGCATTTCACCACTCTATCACTGTTCTTCTTTGCTCCTTGGAGTAAATCATCCCTATTGATTTTGGATGCTCTCTCCAAGGCTACATTCAGCATATATAAAGGGTATCCCCTAGCCAATAATCTGGTTTTAAGATCTTCAGCCTGTTCCTGGAAACCAATTTCTGAGTTTATCCTTTTTAACCTAATAAACTGTCCATATGGGA
Organism: Rhinella marina; assembly: GCA_900303285.1. NCBI lineage: Eukaryota > Metazoa > Chordata > Amphibia > Anura > Bufonidae > Rhinella > Rhinella marina. Next base: position 38,762 of record ONZH01015107.1, on the reverse strand, counting down.
CCGCTTTCTTGACAGACCCAGGGTGAAAGCTGGGCTTACGATAGCCCCTGACAACCAGCTCGCCACCCACAAATTCCAGAGATACATCCAAAAACTTAAGTTTAGACCCGCCAAATACATATGTAAGCCTTGGGTCCCCTAGGGCTCAATGATAAAAACGATTTAAGCATCTTTTTATGAGAATAATTGTTTTGCATTGTTATTAATGTGTATTATGTTTATGCTGCTACCGCTGGCGCGCATGCGCAAGGCGGCTCGCAGAGTTTAAAGGTTGGGACGTCATGCGTCAACACACAATTGGCCTGACGAAGCGCAATTGTGCGCGAAACGGCTGTCGTCTGACACCCACCTCGGAGCGAGGTACCGTCCACCACCTTACACTGTTATGTAAGTGTTTTACCTGCATTTAAATAAAGAAGATACGGATGGTGAGTGCCGCTTCTACTTTTTTCGATCTCTAAATGTTGAATATTGGTTGGACTGTATCCTTTACTAAGCAGAGCACCACCGGTATCTATTACATTGCTCCCGATGTTTATGCATCACCCGACTTACAGTGAGGAATTTTCTATGTAGTGCCATCCCGTGGTTTTTCTTGTTTTCTTCTTTTTTATACATGTGGCAATTCTTAGGATACCTGCTTTCATCTTCAGGTTTTCATATGGATCCAGAGAAAGTCCGTGCTGTTCTGGACTGGGACCGACCTGGAAATCTGAAGGCTCTTATGCGATTTTTGGGGTTCTCCAACTATTACCGAAAATTTATTAAGAACTATTCGACAATAGTTAAACCCTTAACTGACATGACTAAGAAAGGGACGGATGTCTCAGTGTGGTCTGATGCAGCGTTACAAGCCTTCTCCGCTGTGAAGGAGTGCTTTTCTTCTGCCCCTATATTGGTGCAGCCAGATGTTCACAACCTTTCATTGTGGAGGTTGACGCATCCGATGTGGAGGTAGGAGCAGTTTTATCACAGGGCCCGTCACCTGGTAAATGGCGCCCATGTGCCATGTGTTTTTTTTTTTTGTTTTTTTTTAAAAACTCTCTGCTGCAGAGAGAAATTGTGATGTGGGTAACAGAGAGTTACTGGCCATTAAGTTGGCTTTTGAGGAATGGTGTCATTGGTTGGAAGGGGCGATTCATCCTATCGCTGTATTCACTGATCGCAAAAATCTGGCTTACCTGGAGTCAGCTAAACAACTTAATCCGAGGCAGGCCAGATGGTCTTGGTTCTTCACCAGATTCAATTTCATTGTCACATATCGTCCTGGGGTTAAGAATGTGAAGGCGGATGCCTTGTCACGTAGTTTTCCCGTAGGTGGTGATTTTGAGGATCCGAGTTCTATACTGTCTGAAGGAGTGGTGATATCCGCTCTTTACCCTGATCTTGAGGCTAAGATGTTTGAGGCCCAGGGAGATGCACCGGAGTCTTGCCCCCCTGGGAAGTTGTTTGTTCCCTCTGATTTGCATCATAAGGTGTTTGAGGAACATCATTCTTCGGTGCTTGCGGGACACCCTGGGAGAAAATCCACTGTCGACCTCCTCTCTCGTAGATTCTGGTGGCCGGGCTGCGTAAGTGTGTTGAGGACTATGTTTTGGCCTGTAGTGTCTGTGCACGCTCTAAGGTGACACATACTCGACCTTCTGGACCCCTAGTTTCATTACCCATTCCGTCCAGACCATGGACTTACTTATCCATGGACTTCATCACTGATCTGCCTGATTCATCTGGTAAGACAGTTATTATGGTGGTTGTAGATCGTTTTAGTAAAATGGCGCACTTTATTGCATTACCCGTACTCCCCAATTCTAAAACTTCTGCACAAGTGTTGGTTGACAACATTGTGAAACTTCATGGCATTCCCACTGACGTGGTCTCTGATCGTGGGACTCAGTTTGTGTCCAGGTTCTGGAGGGCATTCTGTACTCGGCTTGGGGTACAACTGTCTTTTTCCTCTGCCTTTCATCCCCAGACGAATGGACAGACTGAGCGTACCAATCAGAGTCTGGAGACTTACTTGAGATGTTTTGTCTCTGAGAACCAGGAGGAGTGGTCCTCGTTTTTGGCTCTGGCAGAGTTTGCTAAAAATAATCGCAGACAGGACTCCACTGGTAAGTCACCATTTTTTGGTGCATATGGCTTTCACCCGCAGTTTGGCACATTTTCTGGTTTTGATACTTCTGGTATTCCCGAGGAAGAACGTTTTTCATCATCTATATGGCGGAAAATTCAAAATAACTTGTTACCCATATTTATCAAGTACAAACGTGTGGCTGACAGGAGACGTATGAAAGGTCCGGACCTAAGTGTGGGTGATTGTGTGGCTGTCTACTAGGAACATTAAGTTGAAAGTTCCTTCTTGGAAGTTGGGTCCAAGATTTATTGGCCCATATAAGATCACGGCCATTATCAATCCTGTAGCATTTCGTCTTGAACTTCCTCAGGCTCTGAAAATCCATAATGTATTTCACAGATCTTTGTTGAAGAGATATGTTGAACCTCTGGAGCCATCTCCCTTGCCACCCGCACCTGTCTTGGTGGATGGCAATTTGGAATTCCAGATCGTCAAGATAATTGATTCTCGAGTTCTCTGTGGGACTCTTCAATATCTTGTTCACTGGAAGGGTTATGGACCTGAGGAGAGGACATGGGTACCGGCATCTGACGTGAATGCCAGTCGTTTGGTGAAAGCCTTTCACAGGTCTCATCCTGATAGTTGGTCCTGGGTGCCCGGAGGTCACCCGTAAAATCGGGGGGGGGGGGGGGGGAGGGTTATGTCACAAACATTCCTGCATCAGGTTGCAGGCGTTTGGCTAAGCTTTCTAAAGTGACATAATTTTACATGTTTTCCTCTTGGTTTGGTTGCTGTTTACCACACCCCTTCCTCTCAGCTGTTGTGGGTGTGGTGATTATCTTTCCCCTATTTATCCCTTCCTCTCCCAATATTCCTTGTGGTTTATACTTTCTGCTGACTTTGTTGTGCGTGGTGTGGATCTCCCGTGAGATCCGGTTGCTACAATATCTGCATTAAGATAAGTGTCATTTTCCCTATTGTGTTTATCCTACTTTTCCCTGTTGTGGTTTTGCCTTCTGGAGTCTCCTGTTCGTCCGTCCTCTTGGAGGAACGGGTTGACTCTGTAACTAGCTGCAGGGTTCTTTAGAGTGAGTTTGTTATTAGGTTCCTTTGTATGTACTCTCCTACCACTTAGGCCTGTTCATACTGGTAGTCAGCCAGGGCCTAGTTTCAGGGTTACCTGCAGGAGGTGACCGTTTCCATTGTTTGGTTCTTTTCCCTTCCCTCTTACGCTTGGTGTGACTATACCCTCCACACCAGAGCGTGACAATTATATTTAAACTGGATCCTGGTTTCCTGCCAAAAGTAGTCTCTGACTTCCCATAGAAATCAGGAGATAGTACTTTGTTCTTTCTGTAATAATCCGAGAAATCCAAAAGAGGAGGAATTCCAGTCCCTAGATGTCAGACGAGTAGTACTAAAGTACCTTGAAGCCTCTAAAAGTTTCAGGAAGGCTGATAATCTTCTAGTCCAGTTTGGGGGGGGGGGGATAGAGGGAAAGCTGCCTCTAAGGCCTCCATTGCTAGGTGGATAAAACAGATGATCTGTGATTGTTACTGTGTTCAGAATTTTCCTTGCCCTGTTGAGATTAGGGCACATTCCACCAGGGCAGTCTCCACTTCTTATGCAGAGAAAGCGGGTGCATCTTTGGAGCAGATCTGCAAAGCTGCGACCTGGTCCAATGTGCATACCTTCATTAAGCATTATAGTCTCGACTTGTCAGGATCTTTGAATCTATCCTTTGGTAGGAAGGTCCTCCAAGCCATAGCCCCCCCTTAAATGGTGATCTGATAGGTCTCCTGTATTATGCCGTCATGGTGGTGAAATGGGAAAATCTGAATTAGACGTTCCTGGTAATTCCTTTTCCATGAATCCACCATGATGGCACGGATTTCCCACGCAAATAAAAAAAAATATATAATATATTTATAGTTCTTTTGGCTTGAGTTATTGTATTTTCTAAAATTACTTTAGTATGAAGAAATACTTAAAAAAAAAAACACACACACAAAAATGTGAAAATTCACGGGCAAGGCAAAAAAAACCCTGTGAGGTAGAAGCCAATTTTCCTCACTTTAGGGGGAAAAATTCCTTCCCGACTCCAGTCAGGCAATCAGAATAACTCCCTGGATCAACGACCCATCTCTAGTAACTATAACCTGTAATATTAATACCCTCCAGAAATACATCCAGGCCCTTCTTGAACTCTCTTAGTGAACTTACCATCACCACCTCCTCAGGCAGAGAGTTCCATAGTCTCACTGCTCTTACCGTAAAGAATCCTCTTCTATGTTTATGTACAAACCTTCTTTCCTCCAGACGCAGAGGATGTCCCCTCGTCACAGTCCTCGGGATAAATAGATGATGGGAGAGATCTCTGTACTGACCTCTGATATATTTATACATAGTTATTAGATCTCCCCTCAGTCGTCTTTTTTCTAAAGTGAATAACCCTAATTTTGATAATCTTTCTGGGTACTGTAGTCCACCCATTCCAGTTATTACTTTAGTTGCCCTCCTCTGAACCCTCTCCAGCTCTATGTCTGCCTTGTTCACAGGAGCCCAGAACTGTACACAGTACTCCATATGTGGTCTGACTAGTGATTTGTAAAGTGGCAGGACTATGTTCTCATCACGGGCATCTATGCCTCTTTTGATGCAACCCATTATCTTATTGGCCTTGGCAGCAGCTGTCTGACACTGGTTTCTGCAGCTTAGTTTGCTGTTCACTAAAATTCCTAGGTCCTTTTCCATGTCAGAGTTACCCAATGCTTTACCATTTAGTATGTACTGGTGACTTGCATTATTCCTTCCCATATGCATAACCTTACATTTGTCAGTGTTAAACCTCATCTGCCACTTTTCTGCCCAAGCCTCCAGTCTATCCAGATCCTGCTGTAGCAGTGCACTGTCCTCCTCTGTGTTAATTACTTTACACAGTTTAGTGTCATCTGCAAAAATTGATATTTTACTGTGCAAGCTTTCTACAAGATCATTAATAAATATATTGAAGAGAATAGGACCCAATACAGACCCCTGTGGTACCCCACTAGTGACAGTGACCCAATCTGAGTATGTACCGTTAATAACCACCCTCTGTTTTCTATCACTAAGCCAGTTACTTACCCACATACAGACATTTTCTCCCAGGCCAAGCATTCTCATTTTGTATACTAACCTTTTATGTGGTACCGTGTCAAACGCTTTGGAGAAGTCCAAATATACGACATCCATTGAGTCGCCGCGGTCAAGTCTAGAACTTACCTCCTCATAGAAACTGATTAAATTGGTTTGACATGACCGATCCCTCATGAAGCCATGCTGATATGGAGTTATTTGCTTATTTTCATTGAGGTACTCCAAGATAGCATCTCTCAGAAAACCTTCAAACAGTTTACCCACAACAGAAGTTAAACTTACCGGCCTATAGTTTCCAGGCTCTGGTTTTGGAACCTTTTTGAATATTGGCACCACATTTGCTATGCGCCAATCCTGTGGAACACTCCCCGTCAGTATAGAGTCCTTAAATATCAGAAATAAGGGTCTGTCGATTACATTACTTAATTCTCTTAGGATACGGGGGGTGTATGCCATCCGGTCCTGGTGATTTGTCTATTTTAATATTTTTAAGACGTTGCTGCACCTCTTCCTGGGTCAGAGAGGACACTTTTAAAGGGGAATTTACTTTTATACTCTGCATTTCATCTGACATTTTATTTTCCTCAGTGAATACAGTGGAGAAAAAGTTATTTAGTAGCTTCGCTTTCTCCTCATTGCTCTCTGCAAATCCCCCTTCATTACTCTGTAAGGGGCCGACACCTTCAGGTTTATGCTTTTTAGTATTTATATAATTGAAGAACTTTTTAGGGTTAGTTTTACTCTTTGGCGATTAATCTCTCGGTCTCTAGTTTGGCTGTTTTTATGTGTCTTTTACATATTCTCTTTTTTTTCCTTATAGTTTTTCAATGCTTCCTCACTCCCCTCCTGTTTTAGTGATTTTAAATGCTTTCTTTTTGTCATTTATTGCTTTCTTTACAGTTCTATTTATCCACATTGGTTTTTTCTTGTTTCTTATTATTTTATTCCTATATGGTATGTACCTCTCACAATTAGATATTAGGATGCTTTTAAAAATATCCCATTTTGTGGCTGTATTTTTATTTTTGAGGACTTTGTCCCAGTTAGTTAGGCCTATGGGAATCTGATAAAACACTGAGGTGGGAGGGGGCAATTTAATCTTTCTCTGTTTCCTTACCCTACAGAGGTCAGGGGTCAATCTCCTACATTATGCCGTCATGGTGGATTCATGGAAAAGGAATTGCCGCTGTGCTGGGGCCCACTGTCAGTGACAGCAGGGAACACCAGAGAGAAGACAGGGACTGTTTCTGGGTGTCCCTGCCTTCTAGATCACTGTATACACAGCTCTAAATGAGCACTGTGTATACAGATCAGGAAGCGATGTGCCGCTTCCTGTCCTGACCCGGTGGTCATGTGACCGCCGGTGGAGTGCAGAAGCTGCCGGGTCTTCCATAGACCTCGATCAGCCCTGCACTGAGACTGTATAGCATACTAATTATAGTATTCTATACAGCCTCTCTGGGGGGTGTATTTTCCCTGTAACAGGGGCTACTATGTCAGCCCCAGCTACAGGAGAATTCAATAGTGGGAGGGGGGGGGGGGAAGTGAAGTTAAATGACCCCAGAGGTCTTGTATGACCTTTTGGGGGACACAAAGTGTAAAATGAAAAATAATAAAGTGCTTTTATTAAAAAAAAAAAAAAAAGATAATTCCCAATTAAGTAATTTAAAAAGTGTAAAAAAAAGAAAAAATAAATAAAATAGGCATATTTTGTATCGTCACATCCCCTTCAGGTGAACGCCGTAAAAAACATTATGTCAAAAGAGATTTTTTAGTTACCTCCCCTTCTAAAAAACATAATTTTAAATCGATCAAAAAGTCGTATGTACCCTAAAATGGTAGCAATAAAAACGTCATATCATCCCGCAAAAAATGAGCCCCCCACATAAGACCATAACCAGAAAATTCTAAAAAAAAATATGGCTCTAAGAAAATTGCAACACAAAAACATGATTTTTTTTATTAAAAATGCTCTTATTGTGTAAAACATAAAAAATAGAAATATTTGTATTGCTGCGTCCTTAACAACTGGCCCTACAAAAATATCACATGATCTACCCCATCAAGTGAACAGCATCAAATAAAAACAAATAAAAAGTGCGCCAAAACAGCTTTTTTTTAGTCACTTCACCTCCCAAAAAAACATATCAATCAAACAAAAAGTTTTATGTAGCCCAAAATGGTAGCAATAAAAACTTTACCTCATCCCGCAAAAAACAAGCCCTCCCACAAGGCAACACAAAAACATGATTTTTTTTTTCCTAAAAATGTTCTTATTATGTAAAACTTAAAAATGAAAAAACATCACATGATCTAGTGAAAGGTGTAAAAAAAATAAAAAAATATATATAGAGAGAGAGAGGAGATAAAGATGACACCAAACAGCTTTTTTTTTTTTGTGACTTTTCCTCCCAAAAATGAGATAAAAAGCGACCCGGAAAGCCAAATGTACCCCAAAATGGTGCCAATAAAAACTACAGCTTGTCCCCCCCAAAAAATACACCCTCACGCAGCTCGGTCAACAAAAAAATAATCGTTCTTAAAACCATGTTAGAAAATCCAGATGCTGCTCCTCCCTTCTGAGCCCTGGCTTACCCCAAATAACAGTTTACGACCACAATTGGGGTGTTACTGTATTCAGGAGAAAATGGGTAGCAAATTTTTGGGGGATATGGCCTGTTATGCCTTAAAGCATAGTTTTCTTGTAAAAAAAAAAAAATAATAATTTTCACAGCCAAGTATTATCAATTTTATGAAACGCCGTTTGGGTTAAGTGCTCACTACACCCCTTAAAAATTCCTTGGGTGGTGTAGTTTACAAAATGTGATCACTTTTTGGGGGTTTTCACTGTGGGGATACCTCAGGGTCTCTTCAAAAGCAACATGACGCCAAAAGACCATTCCAGCAAAATCTGCCCTCCAAAAATCATATGGCGCTCCTTGCCTTCTGAGCCCTGTTGTGTGCCCATACAGCGGTATACAGCAATAATGGGCGTGTCAGATTTTAAGATAACGCTGATAGTACAAATACATGAGCGCAATGACCCCAGTGTTATAAGAAGACGCGAAATGTATTGGATTTTTAAGCTGAATACTCTTAATCCATGACTGATTGGTTGGCTGAGCCTCAATCAGTATCTGTTTATATTATATGTTTTAGATACATATATTTTAATTTATCTATTTTTTTAACATGATTTTATATGATCTAGCCTACCTACAACTTTATTGTATACAGCTTCACCAATATATTTTATATTTTTCATATTTTCAATTATTTGATTCATTGGTATATGTACACTACATTATTTCATGATCCTCATTACTTGATGTATCGGTATATATACACACTATATGTATAACCTCCCAACTTCCTTTTTTTTTTGTTAATACTTTATCCCCAGTAGTGTTAAACACACACTTATTTATCACTTCGTGCCCCTCTTAGCCTAAATAGGCTTGTCTTGTACTTTAGAATAATTGTACCAGCCTATATAATCTTTTTTTTTTTGTCCCCTACTCCTATTTGTCTTGTGATCTGACAAATTGTAGTGAGAAAAGCAGCGCTCACTTTGCTAGCCAGTAGTCTCCGCTGCCAGCCTCTCCTCCTTATCCATACATCATGTTCCGTAGGCGTCTTCACACTTTGGCAGCGGACTAGCATCCGGCCTCCTCTCACGTGACTCGCCCTGGCCAGGTTTCCTAGCGTCATGAGTCTCCCAGACAACGGTCAGGTGACCGCAGCAAAGCGGTCATGTGACCTGTTACTGGGTTCATCTCCACACCCCCCTTCTACCCGGTGTACATTACTGTATAAATCTGTAATTATTGATTACTGATTTTTCTGGTTATTTGGCATAGCGGTTGTTTTAACGATGTAGGGGTGTTTTCATCCATCTGGAACCACCCCCACATGCGTTTTTTTGGCGTTTTTTTCAGCTTTTATAAACCTGACCTTGTCTCTATTTGTTATACCTGATGAAGGGGGCTACAGTACCCCCGAAACGTGTTGTCATATAGATGTACCTTTTATTCTACTTGCATTAAAGAAGATTTCTTGGATTTTGACTCCACTGGAATTGGATTATTTGCGCCCAGAGTGGGATTCTTTATTCTTATACATACAGTGGTATACGACCATATATGGAGTGTTTCTGAAAACTGCAGAATCGGGGTAATAAATATTGAGGTTTGTTTTGTTGTTAACCCTTGATGTGTTACAGGAAAAAGAAAATCTGCAAAAAAAAATGAAATTCTGAAATTTCACCTCTATTTTGCTTTAATTCCTGTGGAATACTAAAGGTTTAACAAGGGTTTTGAGTAGTTTGAGGGGTGTACTTCCTAAAATGGGGTCATTTATGGGTGGTTTCTATTACTTGAGCTCCTCAAAGTGACTTCAGAAATGAACTGGTCCTTAAAAAACATTGTGAGATATCACTGTCTTAAAAGCATAGAGATTCAAATTTAGAAAACAGTGATTTTTTTTTCAAATTTTCTTTCACTTTTGGATTTCTTTTATAAATAAAGGTAAAATATATTGACTCAAATTTACCATTAACATGATGTACAATGGCTTGGATAAGTAAAAGCTTTACAAAGTTATTACCACATAAAGTTACACGTCAGATTTGCAAAATTAGGCCTGGTCAGGAAGGGGGCAAATGGCCCAGTCTGGAAGTGGTTAAGTTGCCATGGGACTTTTAAAGCCCCCTCTGATGCACCCCTATGCTATAAACTCCCAAAAGTGACCCCATTTTGGAAACTACGGATAAGGTCACAGTTTTATTGCTACTATTTTGGGGTACGTATGATTTTGATTGCTCTATATTAGGCTGCATTCACATGTCCGTGTGTCATTGCGGATCCGCAAATGACCGGCATTTTGCGGACCGCACATGGCCGGCTCTATAATAGAAATGCCTTTTCTTGTCCGTGTCATTTTTTAAAATCATGTTTTTGTGTCTCAATTTTCTTAAAGCCATTTTTTGTGGGAAGAGTTGACCTTTTTTTGGTACCATTTTTGTACATATGATTTTTTGATCATGGTGACCAAAAAAATGTTGTTTTGGCAGTTTTTTTTTTTACAGCATGTTTTAATAGCAAATCATGTGATCTTTTCATAGAGCAGGTTGTTACAGACATGACTCTACCTTATTTGTTTGTTTTTTTTACACAATAAAGGCATTTTTGAAAGAAAAAAAATGTCTCCATTTTTTGAAAGCCATATTATTATTTATTACATTTTTTGGATGAATGTGTTAGCCCCTTCAGGGAAGATTTTGTAGCCTCCTAGAGGGGCCATAAAAATGTGTAAAATTAAAAAAAATATATTGAAGTTTAAATCACCCCCCCTTTCCCTAGAATAAAAAAATAATTACATAAAAAATAAAACATATAACATCATGGGCATCGCTGCATCTGAAAATGCCCATACTATTAAAATGAATATACATGAAAATATTTATCCCATATAGCAAATGACGTAACAGAAAAAAGTATCAAAATGGCCGATTCACCATTTTTTAAATTGCTTCTCTTACACAAAAAATTGAACAAAATGTGATCAAAAAGTCACATACACTCCAAAATGGTATCAATAAAAACTACATGTCGTCCTACAAAAAATGAGCCCCCACAGCTCCGTAGACTTAACTATAAAAAAAAGTTATGGGGGTCAGAATATGGCGATGTAAAAAAAAAAAAAATTTTTCAAAGATTTTTTTTTTTTGTATTAAAACAAAAAAAAATCTACACATATGTGGTATTATTGTAATTGGACTGACCCAGAGAATGACAGGCACAGATCAGTTTTTCTGCATAGAGAATGGGACAAAACCCGTAAAACTGTGGCTTAATTCTGTATTTTTATTTTTTTTTCAAATTCTACCTCATTTACATAGTAACATAGTTTATGAGGCCAAAAAAAGAAATCTGTCCATCCAGTTCGGCCTGTTATCCTACAAGTTGATCCAAAAATTTGAAATTTTTTTCCCGCTTTCCACTACATTGAATGCCATACTAAACGATGTCATTAAAAAATACAACTTATCCCGCAAAAAAGAAGCCCTCATACAAGTATGTGAACAGAAAAATAAAGTTATGGCTCTTGGAAAACAGAGAAGAAAAAAGAAAAGGTAAAAGTGGAAAAAAAAACCTGGGTTATCCAAAGGGTTAAGCAATTGTGCCACATTTTACTTTGCATACACTGCATACTTTAATGTCTACATTCTTGTTCTGTCTGTAAGTAAACAGAACAGGAATTTCGGTAGAAATCTGTGGATTTTCTGCTGTGAATTACTGATAATCCCTCCTCCCTCCTATAATTGTAGAAAAAGTCAAAATATAAATGTAAAAATGATGCTTGTTCAACATAAGGCAGTTCTTGTTTATTTTCGGCATAAACCAAGAAACAAAACAGTTCACTCCCAGGAACAGAGGTACAAAAGCAAAACAAAACAGTCCAACAGGGTTTTACCTTGTTCAGCATACACGTCTGAGGCCAGCAGCCTTTCAGCTTCAAGCTGCACCCAGCCTCAGTGTCTCCATAAAACCTTGCAGGCTTTATGGACCTGCTAATCATCCAGGTCCCAGCACCTGTGGTACCTGACACCAACCCACAAAACCCAGCGTGGATGAATGGCCCCGCTACCAACCTGCCATTCATCCAATAAAACCAGGCCCAGAATAACTTTAAACAAAAGTGTCTCCAACCATTATGACTGCTGGAGACCAGGCCACTTCCTGGTTTTTCTCATGTCTCCTGGGAGACATGAACTTCCTTCACTCCCAAAGCACATTACTAGGTTTACCATCTCATGTAGCGAACCAGCCTAGGTTAGACGTACACCCCGTTCAGCACATTCCCAGTGACATGTCTACATATCCCCCCCCCCTCTTCTTCAGACCGGAGGGCTGAGCATTTTGGCTCCACAGACAATGTACCCTTGACAGGGCATCAACATTCGCCTGTAGTTTACCTGGTCTGTGTTCCACCGAGAAATTAAAGTTCTGTAAGGACAAAAACCATCTGGTCACCCTCGCATTTTTCTTTGTTTATTTTCATCCATGCTAGGGGGGCATGGTCCGTCACTAACCTAAACTTCCTACCCAGTAAGTAATATTTTAGGGCTTCTAGGGCCCATTTCACTGCAAGACACTCTCTTTCCACAATCGCATAGTTTTTCTCAGCCGGGGACAGCTTCCTACTCAGATACGTTACCGGATGCTCCTTGCCATTCACGACCTGTGAGAGCACTGCACCTAACCCCGTGTTAGAGGCATCTGTCTGTACCAGAAATTCTCGCCTGAAGTCTGGGGTAATCAACACAGGTTGTTGGCACAAAGCAGACTTAAGACTTTGGAAAGCCTTCTTGGCTTCTGTAGACCATGTCACCATGGCCGACTTTCCACCCTTTGTCAAGTCCGTTAATGGGGCTGCAACTGAGGCAAAGTTCGGTATAAACCTACGGTAATAACCTGTAATACCAAGGAAAGCTTTGACCTGCTTCTTTGTCAGAGGTGTAGGCCAATTCTGTATTGCCTCAATTTTATTTAGCTGTGGCTTAATCAACCCTCTCCCAATAACATAGCCTAAGTATTTGGCCTCTTCTAGGGCTAAAGCACATTTCTCTGCATTTATAGTCAACCCAGCATCACTTATGGCATCTAGGACAGCTTGAACCTTACAGAGGTGACTTTCCCAATCGGTGCTAAAAATGACCACATTGTCGAGGTAGGCCGCAGAGTAATCATGATGGGGCCGCAGGACCAAGTCCATCAACCTCTGAAAAGTTGCAGGTGCCCCATGTAACCCAAATGGCATTACTACATACTGGAACAGCCCATCAGGGGTGGAGAATGCCGATTTTTCTTTAGCCCGATCAGTAAGTGGGATTTGCCAGTAGCCTTTTGTCAGATCAAGAGTAGTTATGTACCTGGCACTACCCAACCTTTCAATCAGCTCATCTACCCTGGGCATAGGGTAAGCATCGAACTTGGAGATCTCGTTCAACTTCCTAAAGTCGTTACAGAACCTCCAAGTTCCATCGGGTTTGAGAATTAAGACAACTGGGCTGGACCACTCACTCTGTGAGACCTCAATTACCCCCAAAGCAAGCATACGCTTCACCTCGGCAGATACCGCCTCCCTATGGGCCTCTGGTATCCTATAGGGCTTGATGTTGACTCGACTTCTAGGCTCAGTTTCAATGTGATGCCGGATGAAATGTATACTCCCTGGAAGGTCAGAAAATTTATCTTTATTTTTCTGCAAAAATTCCGTAGCCTCTTGTTTCTGTGACGCCGACAGGGTGTCACCAATCTTGACCGCAGGGTTTGGTTGTGACAAACTTTTACCATCATTTGTCGCCACCAAGGATTCCCTGTCTTTCCAGGGCATGATCAAGTTTATGTGGTAAACTTGGAACGGCTTCCTTCTACCAGGTTGATGCACCTTATAGTTCACCTCACTGACCTTTTCCACAATTTCATAGGGACCCTGCCACTTTGCCAGGAACTTACTCTCTACAGTGGGAACTAATATGAGGACCCTGTCGCCTGGGTTGAAGGTTCTGACTCTTGCAGAACGGTTGTAAATCCTGCTTTGGGCTTCTTGCGCCCTCTGGAGGTGTTCCCTTACTAAGGGCATTACCGTGGCTATACGGTCCTGCATTTGAGCTACATGCTCGATAACACTTCTGTATGGGGTAGACTCACTTTCCCATGTCTCCTTTGCAATATCGAGTAGACCTCTTGGGTGACGCCCATAGACCAACTCAAAAGGAGAGAACCCCGTGGATGCTTGGGGCACTTCCCTAATAGCAAACAACAGGTAGGGTAACAAATGATCCCAGTCACGACCATCTTTTCCTACCACTTTCTTTAACATATGTTTCAATGTTTTATTAAACCGCTCCACGAGTCCGTCGGTTTGAGGATGGTAAACCGAGTTACGTATGTGAGATTTTAAAGAGTTTGCACAACTCCTTCATCACCTTTGACATAAAGGGTGTACCTTGGTCTGTCAGGATCTCTTTGGGAATCCCAGTCCTGGAAAACATAAAAAATAGCTCCCGGGCAATTGCTTTAGAGGTGGCGTTTCTTAAGGGCACAGCCTCTGGATAGCGGGTCGCATAATCCAGGACAACCAAAATGTACTGGTGTCCTCGAGCCGACTTTACCACAGGGCCCACCAAATCCATAGCAATGCGCTCAAACGGCACCTCTATAATAGGGAGCGAAACCAAGGGACTGCGGAAATGAGACACTGGGGCGCTAAGCTGACATGTGGGACATGACTCACAGAACTTCTTAATGTCACCATACACCGCAGGCCAATAAAACCGCTGGAGGACTCTCTCCTGCATTTTGTCAGTCCCCAAGTGTCCCCCAAGAGCATGACTATGTGCCATGTCAAGCACCTGACGCCGGTACGGCTTAGGTACCAGAAGCTGTTCCACAACCTCGTCATTAATTTTAGTGACTCTGTAGAAGAGATCATTAGAGGTAGAAAAGTGTGGAAACCTTTTCTCAGCTTCTGGTTCCTCTGGTACCCCATTAACCACAGTAACACTTTCTCTCGCAATTTTGAGAGTGGGATCCTGCAGCTGTGCAGTCCCAAAATTACCCCAGACACCTCTAGGTCTGGAATATTTTATTCCGTGGGAGGAGCCTCCGCCTCTCCAGCCAGGACCTGCAAAGGAAGGACATCAAATGCATCCTGCACATTTTCCTCAATTACAGGGGGTAACGCATTGACCTTTTGAGGACCCACCTTCCTTTCGGGGATCTTTGTTTGCCCCCACAAAGCCCAAAACAATGGGAAGTCACGTCCTAATATAACCTCATGCATGAGGTTTTTTACCACGCCCACATCATAATGGACGGTGCCAAGTTCAGTCCCGACCTTAGCGAGCACTATGGGGTAAACTTTGGTGTCGCCATGGATACACACCATACTCATGTGTTTTTCCGACACCAAGTCCCCAGGCACCAGGCTGGCGTGCACCAAAGTCACAAGGCTTCCTGAGTCTAGCAAGGCCTTGACTGGGAAGTCATTGATTTTCAGGTCGCAGACTTGTGGGTCAGTCTCAAGTCCTGGCCAGGCAACACAAGATGGCTCCGCAAATAGGGATTGGCGCCGACTCACGCCACACTCCATGGGCTCGTCGGTGAGAGGGCAATGGGCAGCCACGTGTCCCAGCTCGTGGAATCTCCAACACCGGTGAGGCCCAGGTCTCCTGGGCAGGGAGTCACCCTTAGAGCCACCTCGCCCATCACCCCTCATTTGCCCCCTCTCACCGACAGCACCCCCAACAGATGGCATCTTCTTACCCCTTGTTGGCACCGGATTGGTGCTTCGGGATGGCATGGGCACTGTGGGCAACTCCTGGAGGTACTCCTCGGTGGTCTGGTACCTCTAGACTAGGCTCACCATCCCATTGATATTCCGCAGGTCACCTTGTCCCACCCAGCGCTGTAGGTCCGCAGGAAGGGCACGGAGGTAACGATCCATTACGACCTTCTCAAGGATCTGTGCCGGAGTGGAGGTGTCGGGCTCCAGCCATTTCCTCGCCAAATTGACCAGGTCGTACATCTGGGACCTTGCTGACTTGTCCACGCTGTAGCTCCAATTGCGGACCCTTCGGGCACGGACCGCAGCGGTAACCCCCAGTCGGGCAAGTATCTCACCTTTGAGGCGAGAGTAGTCCTTAACCTCTTGCTCGCTGAGGTCGTAGTACGCCTTCTGAGGTTCACCTGTCAAGTAAGGAGCCAGTACCTCGGCCCACTCAGCGGCGGGTAACCTTTCTCGCTCCGCAACACGTTCGAACACAGACAGGTAGGCCTCAATGTCGTCATCGGCCGTCATCTTCTGCAGCGCACGCTGCACAGCTCTCCTCACACTATGTCCGTCATCCGAAGTAGGCGGAGCTGCAGTCTCCTGAGTGCGAACGGCGTCAGGACAACCATCTGCTGGATGAGGAGCTTATTTGTCTCTTGCTGCTGCAAGTTGGCCTGCACCATGTGCTTGATTAACTCCTCCATAACACTTGGCTGTTTTGAAAGGGCAGCAGCCGCTTTCACCCAGGCCATTCACTGCTGTAGCCCCACACACCCTGTTGCCACTAGCAACAGCAGTTTGCCCGCATCCTCCACCAACTGTGAACGGGTCTTTCCAGGAGATGGTGTGCTGGACAAATTTCACTCAGCAGTCTTGTTCAACATAAGGCAGTTCTTGTTTATTTTCGGCATAAACCAAGAAACAAAACAGTCCACTCCCAGGAACAGAGGTACAAAAGCAAAACAAAACAGTCCAACAGGGTTTTACCTTGTTCGGCATACACGTCTGAGGCCAGCAGCCTTTCAGCTTCAAGCTGCACCCAGCCTCAGTGTCTCCATAAAACCTCGCAGGTTTTCTGGACCTGCTAATCATCCAGGTCCTAGCACCTGTGGTACCTGACACCAACCCACAAAACCCAGAGTGGATGAATGGCCCCGCTACCAACCTGCCATTCATCCAATAAAACCAGGCCCAGAATAACTTTAAACAAAAGTGTCTCCAACCATTATGACTGCTGGAGACCAGGCCACTTCCTGGTTTTCCTCATGTCTCCTGGGAGACATGAACTTCCTTCACTCCCAAAGCACATTACTAGGTTTACCATTTCATGTAGCGAACCAGCCTAGGTGAGACGTACACCCCGTTCAGCACATTCCCAGTGACATGTCTACAATATATATATATATATATATATATATATATATATATATATATATATATGCTCAGCTCCTCCTGAGGATCTCATCACGATACCTAATGGCAGTCAGGGTACCTCTGGCTAGCACATGGATGGATGTACGGCCCTCCAAAGAAATGCCTCTCCACACCATTACTGACCTACTGCCGAACCAGTCATGCTGAAGGATGTTGCAGGCAGCAGAACGTTCTCCACGGTGTCTCCAAACTCTGTCCCATCCATCACATGTGCTCAGTTTTGAACCTGCTCTCATCCATGAAGAGCGTAGGACACCAATGTCTAATCTGCCAATGTTCCTGGGAACAGATGTTGAATCTGTTCCTGGGCAACAGGGTTAATGTGTAATGGTTTTTTTGTTTTGTTTTGTTTTTTTTTAGCAAACTATCAATTGCTCATTATTTGAGAAGGTACTTGATGGGATCACTTACTTATAAATTGAGGCACATGGAAGTCAAAATTGATAAAACCATGTGCCTCACGTTAATGGTATCCCCATCAACTACTTCCTCACATAATGGAAAACATGAGGTTAATACGTGAGGTAAATGATGGAGTTTGAGTACTAACTATTAGGATCCATTCGCAGACCCATATTTGTTTTGCGGTCCCGCACATTCTGCCCTATGTTGGTAATTACTGTTCTTGTCTGCAAACTTCTTCTTCTGCAGCAAGACCTCCTAGATGTAGGGTAAAGGACTTGTGATGATAATATTGCCGTGTAACCAGTAACAAGTGCATGTTACTGGTCACATGGTGATGATCTGACTACAGGTATTTTATCCGGTGAGAATCCAGCACTGCGAGGATCAGGGTGAGTGTTTCTCTAACCTACCCTCCTATTCTCCCCTTTCCCTCCCTGACTCTCCCCCCTCAGGCCACTCAATGTTTTCTCTGGTGACGGTGGCTGACCACGTCACAGTGGGGAAGGAGGGATGCCCTCTTTCCTTCTTCAATCTTCGGCTGCTGATGCGAACACGGTGTGAGCTGTGCTGTGTGTGCACGCTATGTTCTCTGATAGGGATTGATGCAAAGTATCAAAATATAGAAAAAGTATCAAGACTGATAACCGGTTCAATCATATGCTACACCCCTTGGTAAATTCTATGATTAGAAAGTGGGGTTACTTCTTGGGGATTTCTTTTTATTTAAAGAGTTGTCTCACTTCAGCAAATGGCATTTATGATGTAGAGAAAGTGAATACAAGTCAGTAACGTATTTTTATCTATATTGATTCCTTTGCTGGCTGGACACATTTTTCCATCACATTATACACTTTTCGTTTCCATGGTTACAACCACCCTTCAAACAAACACCATCAACCTATATGTGCTGTTGTGGTCCCAGCCACCAGAGAAACCAGTGCTTTTTTCTACAGTGTACAAGCAGGGCCACCACTGTTGGATTGCAGGGTGGGCGTAACCATTGAAACAAGAAGCGTATAATGTGATGAAAAATTTAGTCTAGCCCGAAAAGGAATCAATATGGATAATAAAATACGTTAGTAAATGGCTTGTATTAACTTTCTTTACATGATAATTGTCACTAGCTAGAGTGAGACCTCAGACCCTCTGCAGTTGTTGGCTAGTGCTGTGTAAACTGGGCCTCAGTTCTCGTTTCTCTTCTGAACCCTGCAACAGCAGTTCTGTAACCTGCCCAAACAGCAGTTTACAACCACATATGGGGTGTTGCTGTATTCAAGAAAAAATGAGTAACAAATTGTAGGGTACTTTTATCTCCTGTTACCTTTTGTAAAATGAAATATCTGGGGCTGAAAGTGGAGCTTATTGGAAAAATATATATTTCTACATTCTAAGAAATGTCTGTAGGGTCAAAGCAATCACGTCATCTCTTAATTCCATAAGTAGTGTAGTTTCCAAAATAGGGTCACTTTTGGGGAGTTTCCACTGTATAGGTACCTCAAGGTTTCTTCAAAGATGACATGGCACTTAAAAATACAGAAAATCTGCCTTCCAAAAACCATATGATGCTTCTTCCTTTCTGAACCCTGTGGTGTGAACATACAGCAGTTTACAACCACATATGGGATGTTTTTGTAAACTGCAGAATTAAGGTATAAAATATTGGGGTTTGTTTTGCTGTTAACCCTTGTGATGATACAGGAAAAATGCATTAAAATGAAAAATCTGCAAAAAGAGTGACATTTTGAAATTTCACCACCACTTCCTTTTAATTCTTGTGGAACACTTAAAGGATTAAGAAACTGCAAAATTGGTTTTGAATAACTTAAGTGGTGTCGTTTCTAAAATGGGGTCATTTATGGGTGGTTTTTATTATGTAAGCACCTGAAAGTGACTTCATAACTAAATTGGACCTTTAAAAAAGTTGATTTTGGAAATTTTCTTGAAAATTTGAAAAATTGCTTCTACAATTCGAAGTCTTCCTAAAGGCTTCCAAAAAACATAAAATGGCATTTGCAAAATGATGTCAACATGAAGAAGATTAATGGGTATTGTTAATTCATAACTATTTTAGGAGGTATCACTATCTGTCATAAAATCTGAGAAATTCATATTTAGAATTTTTTTCTAAATTTTCTTTAGATTTTGCTGTTTTTTGTTTTTTTTATAAATAAAAGTAAAATATATTGACCCAAACTTACCACTAACATGAAGTATGATGTGACACAATTACAAAGTTATTACCATAAACTGACATGCCAGATTTTCAAAAATGGGCTCTGTCAGGAAGGTAAAAAAATACAGTAACTTTCAGGATGGGTTAAAGAATTCCTTGTACAATGAACTCTGCACAGGTCACACAGCATGCTGAAAAACTCTCCAGTGGAAATCAGAGAGTCCATTGTGTCTATGGCCCACGGTGGCTGCTGTAAAGCATTTTGAGATATTCCCAAAAAATGTATTAGCCAATAGGAGCAAGCTCGCAGGTTCTTCACTCATATCCTAACTACCATACAAGGTCACATGACCTTTATTATCCAATAGAAGCTCGCAGGTCCTTCAGTCTTGGCATACACAGTTTTACACCATGTTTCCATAACAACTCAGACATTTGTCTTCACTGTTATGAGTCACTGAGGAGGTGGGGTGTTGTGGAGGTCACTGTTAAGGGGCAGGATGCTGTGGAGGTCACTGTTGGGGGGGTGTTGTGGAGGTCACTGTTGAGGGGCAGGGCACAGTGGAGGTCATTGTTAAGGGGGTGTGATGCTGGGGAAATCACTCTTAAAGGGTAGAGGCGCTGTGAAGGTCACAATTAAGAGGGCGAGGTGCTATGGAGATCACTGTTAAGGGTTGTGGTGCAGAGGAGATCACTGTTAAGGGATAGAGCTCTGTGGAGGTCACTGTTAAGGAGGCCTGGTGCTGTGGAGATCACTATTAAGGGGACGGGGCGCAAAACAGGTAATTTAGTGGCCGTGCCGATGCCTGTAATTTTTTATTTTTTTTTTAAAGGCAATAATTACTGCAGGTATTTCTATATGGACTGTTACTAATTAGCGCTTCCATTGTGGAGATCTCAATAGTACAGCTTTTAACTCTTGATCCCCCGCCTCCTTCCCTAGGGGGCTCTAATGGGGGCCCTATTAACTCTAGGAGGTGCCAATGGGGGCATTATTAATATTGAGGGTGCTACTGTGGGGATTACTATTACTGGGGGCATTAATATTACTGGGTGGCACTAATGGGTGCATTAATATTACTGGGGCGCTAATGGGGCACTAATATTACTGGGGGCGCTAATGGGGGCATTAATATTACTGGGGCGCTCTAATGGGGCACTATTCTGTGGGGCGCAAATGGGGGCATTATTCTGGGGGGCACTAATTGAGGCATTAATATTACTGGGGGGCACTAACGGGGGCATTATTTTGGATGGCACTAATTGAGGCATTAATATTACTGAGGGGCACTAATGGTGGCATTATCAATTCTGGGGGGCACTAATGGAGGCATTATTAATACTGGGAGCCACATTATCGCATTTTTCTAATTTTATTATTATTATATTATAAAAATCAGTGTTTGTCCTCTATAGGCATCCAAACCTCTGAACCGACATCAAATTTGGGACATAGGTACATCTGGTGTCTGGAAAAGTCTCCACTCTCTAGGACATACCGTTCTTGAGATAATCCCACAAAATGCAAATATGGCATCATTACATGACCTGTATTAGCCAATAAAAACTTGCAGTTCATTCACTCGTATTCTGACATACACATAGTCACATGACACTTATTACCAAATAGAAGCTCGCAGGTCCTTCAGTCTTTGCCTCACTGACATACACACAAGTTTTACACCAAGTTTCCATAACAACTCAGCCATTTTTATTCATTGTTAGGCCTCCTTCACACAATTGTGTTTTCCATCAGGGTGTGGTGTGTGAAGCAAACGTATAGAATCCGGACTGAATCCTGACCCATTCATTTCAATTAGTCTGTGCACATGTTTTTCATGCATCATTTGTGCAATCGGGAAATATTGCAGCATGTTCTATATTATGCATTTTTCACACAGCTCTGGTTCTATAGAAGTGAATGGGGCTTCAGTTAAAAACGGATCGCATCCGGATGCAATCCACATGAAATGCGTTTTTCACTGATGGCTACCAGGAGATCAGGTTTTTTCATGTGCGTGAAAAAAACGCATCAAAAACTGATTGCACTATGCGGAAAAAAAAGTCAAACCCTCAACGCAATTGCAGACAAAACTGACTGAACTTGCGTGCAAAACATCATTTTTTTTTCCTGAACAGACCCTGAGAGAATCTGTAACGCGCTTGTGTGAAAGAGGCCTTATAGGCCGCTGTTAAGGGGATTGGGGTAAAATTGAATCTGAGTGACTTTGTTACATCAGAAAGAGCTTTGTGTGAAGAATTATATCCATCTACGAAATGCTGTTTGTAATGGCCGGTCAGCTGACAACTTAGAAGGCAAGTTATCTTGCTGTCCAGCTTTGTCGGAAGTCCAGGCCACATGCATGAGTATGTCCAGGATACCATGACTTATATTCAAAAATATGGACGGCTATACCTGTTTATTAATTTTGCTTGCAATCTGAATTGAAAAGACATTACAGATTTTTTCTGTCGAATCCAATCTTCAAAAGATAGACAAGACTTGATTGCTCAAGTCTTTTGGCAAAAACTAAAGAGATTGGTTGATGTAATTAACAAAGTGCACATGTTTCATGCACCCCGGTGCTGGATATACTGTACTGAGTGGCAGAAGAGAAGTCCACCACATGCTCACATATTGGTTTGGCTGATTGACTCTATCATATCTGCAGTAATACCAAATTAGACTGTGGATCCTGAATTGTTTGCAAACAGTTGTTTGCAACAGTTAAAACGCAAATGATTTATGGACCTTGTGATCTAGGTTTTCCAAAATAACCTTGAATTCAGCAAGGAATTTGCAGCAAAAGGTGCCTAAGGAACTGAAACCCAGACTGATGGTGAGGGGTGTTCATTTTACAGACATTGAAAACCTGCAGAAGGTGGCTACACATGACACATAAGTCAGCATGATGCTGGTTGTTGATGGCAAGCAGATTTTTACACCTCCTGACTTTGAGATCTATAGCCCCTTTGTGGTGCCTTACAGTCCACTACTCTGCAAAAGGTTTGATATCCACATAAAGGTGGAGTTGCAGTTCAGTAAAGGCTATCATATACACTCCCCGGCCACTTTATTAGGTACACCATGCTAGTAACGGGTTGGACCCCCTTTTGCCTTCAGAACTGCCTCAATTCTTCGTGGCATAGATTCAACAAGGTGCTGGAAGCATTCCTCAGAGATTTTGGTCCATATTGACATGATGGCATCACACAGTTGCCGCAGATTTGTCGGCTGCACATCCATGATGCGAATCTCCCATTCCACCACATCCCAAAGATGCTCTATTGGATTGAGATCTGGTGACTGTGGAGGCCATTTGAGTACAGTGAACTCATTGTCATGTTCAAGAAACCAGTCTGAGATGATTCCAGCTTTATGACATGGCGCATTATCCTGCTGAAAGTAGCCATCAGATGTTGGGTACATTGTGGTCATAAAGGGATGGACATGGTCAGCAACAATACTCAGGTAGCCTGTGGCGTTGCAACGATGCTCAATTGGTACCAAGGGGCCCAAAGAGTGCCAAGAAAATATTCCCCACACCATGACACCACCACCACCAGCTTGAACCGTTGATACAAGGCAGGATGGATCCATGCTTTCATGTTGTTGACGCCAAATTCTGACCCTACCATCCGAATGTCGCAGCAGAAATCGAGACTCATCAGACCAGGCAACGTTTTTCCAATCTTCTACTGTCCAATTTCGATGAGCTTGTGCAAATTGTAGCCTCAGTTTCCTGTTCTTAGCTGAAAGGAGTGGCACCCGGTGTGGTCTTCTGCTGCTGTAGCCCATCTGCCTCAAAGTTCGACGTACTGTGCGTTCAGAGATGCTCTTCTGCCTACCTTGGTTGTAACGGGTGGCAATTTGAGTCACTGTTGCCTTTCTATCAGCTCGAACCAGTCTGCCCATTCTCCTCTGACCTCTGGCATCAACAAGGCATTTCCGCCCACAGAACTGCCGCTCACTGGATGTTTTTTCTTTTTCGGACCATTCTCTGTAAACCCTAGAGATGGTTGTGCGTGAAAATCCCAGTAGATCAGCAGTTTCTGAAATACTCAGACCAACCCTTCTGGCACCAACAACCATGCCACGTTCAAAGGCACTCAAATCACCTTTCTTCCCCATACTGATGCTCGGTTTGAACTGCAGGAGATTGTCTTGACCATGTCTACATGCCTAAATGCACTGAGTTGCCGCCATGTGATTGGCTGATTAGAAATTAAGTGTTAACGAGCAGTTGGACAGGTGTACCTAATAAAGTGGCCGGTGAGTGTATATCTGCAAGTACGTACATTTATGAAGGATTAGACTGTCATTGGCGTTGAAGTTCAAAATGCCTTGTAGGATGAGATCCAGCAGTACCAAACTGGATGTTACATAAGCAGTAATGAGGCGGTTTTGAGATTTTCACTGCTTGAGAGGTAGAAACATGAGGGGTTTTGGATATCTTGAAAATGGTCAGAGTGTACTTTACAGCTCATAATCAAGCTGAAGGGGTACAAATTCCACCCAAGACAACTCTTATGGCATTTTTTTGAACTGTGCCAACCAGTTTTGCAAGGACACTTTTTTGCAGATGTTCCCTCATACTATACTTGAAATGTCTCTAACAAAAAGTTTCAACGGTGAAAGAAGGGCACTCTTGTGCAAGGCTAGCCAGCTAGGCATTGTGCTGATGCTCTTGGCCAAGAATACAACAGGCATCGTAACAACCTCAAGTGCTTTTCTCTGCAGATGTTACTACACGTTGTCAAGGGTCTTACCTCTTTAGAATTTTTCAGGACGGTCAATGGCAGTGTCTGTGATTCATACCATAAAGCTTGCCAGTTGCTTAGCCTTCTTGAGGATGATCAGCACTTGCATGGCTGTCTTAATGAGACTGCAACAAGTCACCCTACTCCCACAATTAGCAAACTGCTTGCAATATTTCTTGTTATATCCCAGCAATTCCAAATGCTCTTTGAGATAGGCACTGTCAAGGCATGGCAGATGATGTTTTATATCTTGCTGGCTGAGAGGCCCTCAATTTCACAGATGCCATATTGAACCAGACATTGCTTGGGGAAAAAGTCATGACTGGCAAAAAAATAGGTGAGTGGGGTATGACCTCTCTGATAAGACATGTTGCTGGTGTCATAAACAGTAGCTACCTTACAGAAGCAAGCTATGACAAAACACAGCAGTTCACTGAAGTTAATTTGAAAGAGGCTCAGCTGGAAAATGCTCCAGAAGCTGGCATATCAGACTCCACTTGAACTCATTGAAAGTGGCTCTGGAGGCCGCTTCTTTCTTGATGCCCTATATCAGTGATGGCAAACCTCTTACAGACTGAGTGCCCAAACTGTAACCCAAAACACTCATATTTATCCCAAAGTACTAACACAGCATTTTAACCTGAATACCAATATAGTGCATCTTCCATGTGCTGCCTACATTCAGTGCACTGCCTGTGCCGTTCATAGTGTGCCCTGCGCTAATAATTGGCAAGAAAAGTCTAAGGCATATTGGTACACCATAGACTTTTTCCAAGGTGCAGGTGCCCACAGAGAGAGCTCTGAGTGCTGCCTCTGGCACCTGTGCCATACGGTCACCACCACTGCCTTAGGTGAAACTGGCAAGACATTTATCAACCGGCTTCTTGTCAAGGTCAGAAATGTGGGAGGTATTTCTGTTGCTTCTGCAACATATGGAATAGCAGCAACACTACTGAGTGGTGGCAGAATTGTGCATTCATCTTAAATTGCCTTTTAATCTTACAGGAGATACACCAGTCTGCAGTAGCACTACAGATACAGGAGATACCCATGTCGTCTGTCAATGTCAAGTCATTGTCCATTGTGTAGGATGAGTGCACCATGGCACATAGATGTGCTCTGGAAGCATTAGATCGAATGCTGAGAGACTTAAGAGATAAAACCCAACTTATGGATGGTGCCTTGGTCATGCTAGCAGGTGACTTCAGGCAGACCTTGCCTATTATACCAAAGGGAACCATGGCTGATGAGCTTAATGCATGCCTTAAGGCATCTCCGTGATGGCATCAGGTTCAAAGGCTTATTCTGACATCCAGCAGAAGAGCAAATATATTTGGCGATGAATCTTCTCAGCATTCTCAAAATTGCTTCTCGTGCTAGGCAGTGTTGTACTCCAACAAGATGCAGATGGCAATATACCACTTATTTCTGTTTTCTGCAGGGCTGTAGAATCACCTGAGCACCTCAAAAGAGCACTGTTCCCTGACATTGGCATTCAGCTTAACGAAAGAAGAACTCCTTGTCATGATTGGATATGTCAGAGAGCTTATTTTGGCTCCAAGTTCATTGACCCCAAAATAGAGCCAGAACAGATGGTGCAGTACCCAGTTGAGTTTTTAAATTCTTTAGAACCAACAAGTGCTTCATTACCTGAATCTAAAGGTTGGTGCTCTAGTTATTCTCTTACAAAAGCTGGATGCACCAAGACTGTGTACAGAAACCAGGATGTGCATTAAAGGGGTTGTCTCACTTCAGTAAATGGCATTTATCATGTAGAGAAAACGAGGCTCTTCCTTATGTATTATTATCTATATTGCTTCCTTTGCTGGCTTGATTAATTTTTCCATCGCATGATACACTGCTTGTTTCCATGCTTACAGACCACCCTGCGATCCATCAGTGGTGGTCATGCTTGCACAATATAGGAAAAAGCACTAGTCTGTGCGCTCCCATGGTTCCATTTTTTCACACGTCAGTGTTTTGGTCAGTGATTTCCATCAGTGATTGTAAGCCAAAACCAGGATTGAAGCCTTCACAGACGTAAGATCTAAGTGAAAGATCTGCTCCTGTTCTGTATTTAGAGACACACCTGGTTTTGGCTCAAAATCACTGATGGAAATCACTGACCTATGAATGAGGCATAAGTCTGTACCTTGAACTTTCGTTTTGATTTCCTACAATGTATTTTACATCTTCTTTCTTATTTCAGGGAATGTATGTTTTTTTACATGCAGTGAAAGGCACACCGTTTGAAACGCCAGACCAGGGCAAAGCACGGCTACTAACACACTGGGAGCAGCTGGATTATGGGGTGCAGTTTACTGCATCAAGAAAATTCTTCACAATCTCTCCAATTATTCTGTAAGTTATGTCCTTTTTTTTTCAAAAATAGAAATAAATGATATGCATTATGGATCACAGTTCAATCATTTTCACTTTTAATTCTCTTAGGTCTTATTCACACGTAAGTGATTCATGGACATTGCATGTACCCATTCATTTTAATTTGTGTATTCATACTTCTGTGTTTTAGCACAGTCCATGGTTTTAGCATAGAAGCATGCCCTGTATTAGTTTGCGGATCCATCACTCCTATTACAGTCTATGGGTACTTAAAATCACAGACCCTATCCATGTTTCATCCCAGTTCCATGGACCATTTATAGGAGAAGCTCTGAAAATTCATTTTTTAGCTGCGCAGTGTCCATGGAACACGGATGACACATGGACGGCAGAAAACGGACATGTGGGCCAAAAACGGATTCTTCACAGAAGAATGACTAACCATCTTATCACAGATTTCATCATGGATGTGTGAATAAGGCCTTATTTTGGGCATTGTAGACCTGGAAATTTTTTAATTTATTATTTTTTGTAATCCCTCTATTCCCATAGCCAAAACCTTTGCGTCATAAGTTTTATTATTCAGTGGTGCTGTTTTGGTGTGTGTGTGTGTATATAATTTATGATATTTTATTAGCAATTCCATGGTTTTGGAGGTTTTGTTTTCATGACATGCTCAGTATAGGTAACTTTATTGTGCGAGTCAGTGAAATTATGGCAATAAACAAGAAAAAAAGGACAATCTCCAACACTCCCAAAAAATCCTATATTTATTGTCACAATCTAAAAAACATCAAGGCATTCACAGGAGACACTTACACGTTTTGGACACGTTTTTTTCAAATAACGCCAATCCCGGCCATTTAACTCCATCAATAGGGCCACATGTGGGATATTTATATAACCTACAGAATTAGAGTAATATTGAGGGTTTTTTTTTTCCTGTTAACCTTTGCTGTATTACAGGGAAAAATTGATTAAACTAGAATATTTGCAAAAAATGGCATTTTTAAATTTTATCTTCATTTTGTTTTCAATAACCTCTTCTTCACCCATTTAGCCCATATGGTTGGAGCATTTCTAGCTCTGATGCTCTGCCTTGCCTTGTGCTGTATCGCGCAGGGGAAGGGCTTTTTCTTTACTACCAGTGACGTACTGGGTCTCTGTATCAGAATACTAGGCGGAGACAGGCTAGGGCAGCGCTGTAGACCGCCTATTAGTGTCAGTGATGTTGAGAAAAGGTAAACAAAACAGTCCTTGCCCTGCGCAATGCATGAAATGCTCCAATGCTCCACTCATACGGGCTTTGTAGTAACACCTAAAGGGCTAACAAAGTTTTTAGTCCGGTTTCAGTTAAAATTTAGTTTTGAGATAGATATATATATATATATATATATATATATATATATATATATATATATATATACAGTACAGTACAGAGCAAAAGTTTGGACACACCTTCTCGTTCAAAGAGTTTGCTGTATTTTCATGTTTTCATGACTATGAAAATTGTAGATTCACACTGAAGGCATCAAAACTATGAATTAACACATGTGGAATTATATACTTAACAAAAAAGTGTGAAACAACTGAAAATATGTCTTATATTCTAGGTTCTTCAAAGTAGCCACCTTTTGCTTTGATTACTGCTTTGCACACTCTTGGCATTCTCTTGATGAGCTTCAAGAGGTAGTCACCTGAAATGGTTTTCACTTCACAGGTGTGCCCTGTCAGGTTTAATAAGTGGGATTTCTTGCCTTATAAATGGGGTAGGGACCAATGACCCCAAACACACCTCCAGGCTGTGTAAGGGCTATTTGACCAAGAAGGAGAGTGATGGGGTGCTACGCCAGATGACCTGGCCACCGGTCGAGATGGTTTGGGGGTGAGCTGGACCGCAGAGTGAAGGCAAAAGGGCCAACAAGTGCTAAACATCTCTGGGAACTTCTTCAAGACTGTTGGAATACCATTTCAGGTGACTACCTCTTGAAGCTCATCAAGAGAATGCCAAGAGTGTGCAAAGCAGTAATCAAAGCAAAAGGTGGCTACTTTGAAGAACCTAGAATATAAGACATATTTTCAGTTGTTTCACACTTTTTTGTTAAGTATATAATTCCACATGTGTTAATTCATAGTTTTGATACCTTCAGTGTGAATCTACAATTTTCATTGTCATGAAAATACAGAAAACTCTTTGAATAAGAAGGTGTGTCCAAACTTTTGGTCTGTACCATATATATATATATATATATATATATATATATATATATATATATATAGTAAGGGATCGCTCTCTCACAGGGGGGCGCAATCACAGATTCCTCTTCAGACAACAGGGTTCAAGTCCAAATAGTGCTTTATTACTTCAGCACCAGCACAAAAATACAGAGGTCTTCTCCCTGACTCACTTCAAAAAATGCACTTCACATACAGGTACCAGGCTCCCCTCTCTGTAGGATCACTTCCTCCCTCAGACATAACCAGAGGGTTGTTTTATCCCCCCTTGATTACAGCAGGCCTCACCTGCGATCACCTCAGGTTCAAGGTAATCTCGGTAGTGGACTAGGGGTGTGGACTGGAAGACTCCCACTGTTGGAAATTGTCCGCAGCAAAACAAAACTTCTTGAGACGACTTCTTCTTGAGAAGAGTCTTTCGTTTATTCGGAGACGAGAGCAGCAAGACAGCATTGAAATAAATATAAAAATCAGGCAGAATATTGCATGAAGATGAAAGTGTGAAGCAGTAGGGGCAAAAAGGCAATGTTCCTCCAAAATCCTCAGACACAGACTTTTAAACCCCAAGAACAAAGGAATAATTAATATTATAATTCAGATTTTCCGCAGTGTGCCGCAGTCTATAAGCTTCAATGTTACTCACATAGATTACATCATTATTTTAATAACACCCATATACATAAGTTACACCTACAACAAATTCTGATTGGACTAAAGTTTCTTAACATGACCACTTCCTGTGGACAGAATTTATTCCTTGGGCCTTCCAATAGGTTATCCCCATTTTAGTATTAATCACCATTTTTCCTTTTCATGGCGCCATATGGGACATAAATAAGTCTGTCCATCTAGCCCATCTCCAAGGGGTCAAAAACATCCCACTAACCTATTACCCTTTTCACTAAACAAGTACATTAATCTTGTCTAGGCTACCTTTTACTGACGCAAACATTATCTATATTCTAAAGTTCCCCATTACATCACCATCCTTTTAATCAATTACTAAACATATATCCTCTAACACTAAAACACATCACAGTACATTTCAGGGTCATAATTAATCCTCTGTCAGAACTCTGTCAGAACACAAGATGTCTTCCAGAGACAATATGGCTGAACATCAGATCTAATTCTCCTTTTCCAACAAGCCCCCCTTTTTGTACTTGTAGTTCTTTAAAAGTACAAACTTTAAACCTCGACTGATTCTTGTTTCCTAAGATCAGCACTACATTGTCTTAACACATTCATATTTTCATAAATTCCTTGTTCTTCCCTTTTTTGCCTCCCCATCAAAGGAATACTCAAATGAAGTCTCCGCTGTAGGCCCAAAGATGTCTGAACATATTCCAATTCTTTCATCATTTTTCGAGTTTTACAACAAAGACACACAGAGCAAGTGGTGCAACCAATCAGAATACACATCATCCAAATAATAGGATGGGTCAGATAATGAACCACAGAACTCTGCAAGGCAGGCGTCTTTCCTGTAAAAAAACGAACAATTTCATCCCACCAAGAAACTTTCAGATCCTCGTATTGTTTGATAATTTGTTGAATCTTTTGTGTGTCATGGGTAAGAGTAACTAAAGCCCTTTTCCCAGTCTCATTATAAACCTGCTGAAAATATTTCAGCACTTCCAAATCTTTTACCATTTTGTACAGTTCTTTCCCTGTTGCCAGATAGGGTGTTGGTATCACAGGCTTATAATAAATCACATCAAAATGTTTCACCAGTAAAATCAAAGGTTGATAAACCCAATCTAGTGAATCCACTCTGATGTCCAGAACTGTTTTCTTAGTGTAATACAATGCGGGTGAGGCCTTCCTAGTACTGGTACAATTTTTGGTTTGGTACGTCACATACTGTTCTTTAGCAACATGAAAACACACCTCTCCACTATTAAATTGCCAAAACAGAGGCTCTTTTACTTCATCAATTATCATGGGACATTTAGTATTTTCTTTGAGCCAACAGGGCACGGTAGGAACAGGCTTTGCAACTCCATAGGGACAAATAATATCTGACTTCTCCCTGCTACACAATCCTGTAGTAATCTTAAAAATCCTTCCACTAATCTGAACGAATTTAGCATTTTCATCAACGGGAGTTCGAACCCATAATTTATCCTGAACTATTCCTATGTCAATCCGGTTCAAGAGGGGATATACTTTACCACGCATGGGAATCAAAGCTGCAAAGGCACACTTCTCAATATCCTGATCTGCACACCCTATCCACCCAACTTTCCACCATTCAACATGTTTTTTGGCAAAATCAGTTATTCCAGGCCAATTATGTCCCATTTCCCAAGGCCAGTGTCCATTAAAGAGAGTCTGCAACATTATTTTGGCATTAGTATATAATTCCTCCTGAAGCGAAATACAAGCAAGGGCATGTTCAACCTGTTCTTTCACGTTTGTAGAATGTTTGAGGAAATGAGCAATTTGACTCTGTAAATAATCAACAACTTTAGCCTGATAGTTTTGATTATTAACTATCATCTGTCCCTGAATGGCACTTTGAACTAAAGCCACATTCTCCGAATCAGCTCCTAAAGCTGCCAAAGATGACATCCTACTACTGAGTGTTTGAATATCCACGGTATTAAGAACTCCTGTGGCAGTCCCAAAACCTCCTAAAAGAGTATCGTACCATTCCCGTTTATTTCTTAGTAAACCCCTCCTCATTCTGCCTCTCTCTGTATCCTCATCCAATCCATCCCTCCAACTCCTAGCAGGGGTTTTCCTTAGAGTACTGGCTGTTAACCACCTCTGAAAATTTTGCTCAAATCCTGCCAAGTAAGGGGTGCACAGTGAAAGTTGCCCTTTTAAATCCCAAAGTGACATATTTAAATGCCAAGTAAACAGGCCATATTAGGTGTTCAAAGAAACATAATGACCTGTATTTACAATCCTGATGGGATCCATTTCTTTTAGAAAACACGCTCTCCCTTACAAGCAACTACACTCTTTGACTTAGAATGTTTTGTCCCATTATAATAAGTCAGTTCAATGTCTACAGGCCATATTATACTAAGTGAATAAGGCGGTCCAGCATGTCCTGTTTTGTTAGAAATCAATGCCCAGACAGTCACAATCTCTTTAACTTGCCCTGGGGTTACGCTCTTTGGATAACTCACCATGACAACTCCAGGATATATCTCTCATTCCCCACGGGCCTCTTCTACTTTCATCCCCTTCATCTCCAAAAGGATTCCTAACATTAGAATCCAACACTACTCTACAAGCTGCTGGTAAGAAGTTATTCTTAAAATTTAGCTGTACTGCTAAATACCAAGGGGTGACCAAATCCACATCTGTGTTGCACTGGCTTTTTCCATCAGTGAGGATCAACCGGTTTTCCTGGAGGGATGCCTTAATCAGTCTACTAGATGGTCCTTTAGTATCTGTACAACACTTTCCCACACATAGGGCTGCTAATACTTCATAATCATTCCGTTTAGATATTTCCAGACATCTTTGGAACCCTTTCCCCTCCCACCTGATATCACACTCAGGAGTGTGAGGAAAAGATCCATCCTCAAACACCAATTCCCCTTCTGTATAAACCTTAGGATCCCACAGCTGACCCCTTATCGGACGAA
Organism: Rhinella marina; assembly: GCA_900303285.1. NCBI lineage: Eukaryota > Metazoa > Chordata > Amphibia > Anura > Bufonidae > Rhinella > Rhinella marina. The sequence goes on along the minus strand of ONZH01015107.1, from coordinate 6,256 downwards.
CAAACAACAACAAACAAACACAGAGAAGAACAAAAACATTAAACAGTTTGTCCTTCGTACAAAAGTCCTTAAGTGGCCAAGTCTTTGGTTTATGTTCTTCTGCATCATTATTAATTTCTTCTCCGACTTCAAACTCTTCCTCTCCCCATCTTTCAGTAACAGAGTCCTCGGTGTGAAAGTTCATAACAATGTAATCTGGTGGGAGGTCCATTCTTTAGCTGAAAAAGAAAGTGAAGTATCAGTTCTTATCAATCCCCTGTATAGAACGCTTAAGCAATTTACATTGATCAATGTGGACCACTTTAATTCCCTTATCTCGACCTTTTGTCACTCTTTGAACCCCTAAGACTGTAGGGCCAAAATTTTTCACAATAACAAACGGTCCTTCCCAATTTGATTCCCAGGGACCGATTTTTCGAAAGTTTTTTATCATAACTTGTGCTCCTTTGACAAATTTTGATTCGTAGGAATCATCATTATGTTGAACACTACTCCTAGCCATGTTAAACGCAGCATATCGTTGGAGATCTTGAATCTGCTGCTGAATTTGCAAAAGCCACTGATCCCTCTGTACCACTGCTTGATCTGTAGTGGGTAAACTTACATCATTAGGAAGATTTATGGGCATCTGCCTTCCTGTCATTAACTCAAAAGGAGAAAGCCCAGTGCTTTTAGATGTAACAGCACGAAGGGCTAACAATATAAATGGCAAATGATCAACCCAATCTTTCCCTTTCTCTTGAATCATTTTTGACAATCTTGACTTCAAAGTACGGTTCATGCGTTCGACCATCCCTGCAGATTGCGGGTGGTAAGACACATGAAATCGCTGCTGGATCCCCAGCAGAGAACACAGATGAGCCATCACTTGCCCTATAAAATGAGGACCATTATCACTTTCAATTATCTTTGGAAAACCCCATTGCGAAAACACATTCCTCCATAAAAGTCTTGCTGTTGTAAGGGCCATATTATTAGTAGAAGGAAGTGCTTCCACCCACTTTGAAAAGACATCAACGATTACTAAAGCATATTTATGTCCTCCTTTTGAGGGGTTAAAAGGGCCAATATAATCTATTTGAATGGATTGCCATGGGCCATCTGCCACTTGAATTCTTCTAAGATGGGGTTTTCCTTTTCCTTTGGAATTGTTTTGCAAACAGATAAGACATTCCTCATGTACCTCATGACATAATGCCCTAAGCTGAGGATGCCACATCTTTTTCTGAACTAATTCCAATAAAGCTTCGGGACCAGGATGGGCAAAAACAGAGTGATTAAATTTAAGCAATTGTTTAATCATAATCGTAGGAATGTAAGGGACTAACCTATCATTTACCCTCTTGCACAACAAATATTCCCTGGAACCTGTATCCACTGACTCCAGAGAATTAAAGAGAGATTTATCTCCATCCCTGTTCTGTGCTATGATGAGATCCTGCAGGGGAGAAAGTTCTGGAGGAGATTTCTTTTTTTGTGTCACTGCGGCAACTCTTTCTTCATCTCTCTCTTCGTGTTTAACTTTTCCAGATAAGGCCGCTTCTTTTGCCGCCTGATCTACAAAAGCGTTACCTTGAATGTGGGGATCTGATGTTAACTTCTGATGGCTCTTAATTTTACAAAAGGACCACAAATTAGGAAAAGCCTTTCCTCTTTGTGCAATTTGTTCCAAAATCTCGGCATGTTGGAGAGGTTTATTCTGTGAATCCACCATCCCCCTCATGGACCAGACATTAAGGAAAAGAGTCAAAGAATTTACGACATAAGCACTGTCACTAAAAATATTCAAAGGCTTTGTGTCCAATTGAATGACATGTAGAGCAGCCTCCAACTCTGCTCACTGAGCTGAATAGCAACCCGAGAGCTTGCACTGCACAAGAAGAGATTGTTCAGGAATCCACAATGCATAGCCCGTGACAAATCCCCCCTCATGCCAATATCGAGCACCGTCAATATAGGCACAAGGAACTCCCTCCTGAAAATCTGCCCTAAAAGGAGAAGGTAAGACATTTGTTTGTTCAATTTGACAATCATGAAATTGTCCTTTTTATTGCATCAACTGGGCCAGATAGTATTTTTCTCCTACCTCCACCTTCAGATCCCTAGTCTCAAAATCAACAATCCATTGAGCCATACGGTGTGTATTAACTCCGCTGGCTTTACCTGTCAGAAGAGTTTTAATAGTAGCATGTGGGGTCTGTAAAATCAGAGGAGCAAACCCGACAACAGATTTCACCTGATTCATTGTCCAATGAACACCTAAAAGATGTTTCATACAGAGAGAAAATCCCTTCTCTACAGGTGACAACAGTCTGGAGTAGTATCCCAAGGCATGCAACTGACTAGTAATCTCAGAACTTTCTCTTGGCCATTTTTGCAACAAAACCGCAGATATAGAAGTATCTCCTGTGTGAACTTGTATGTAAAATGGCTGGGTTGTGTCCGGATTGATCAATGCTGTTCCTTGTGCAAGAGCAAATTTTAAACCTTTAAAAGCCTCTAGGGCTTCCCCTGTGATATTAACGGGGGAATAATCGCTCTCAACGTTCCTCAGCAATTCATACAAGGGTCTTGCTAAAAATGCAAAATCCTCAATGAATATCCTTGAAAAATTAACCATACCCAAAAATTTTCTCAATTCCTGAATGGTAGTCGGTAACGGAACAGACTGAACAGCCTCAATTCTCTCTTTCATTGGCATTTTTCCTCTGGCTGAAACAATTACTCCTAAAAACTTAACTTCTGGCTTCATCAGTTGTACTTTCCCTAAGCTCATTTTCAGCCCTGCGTCATACAATGCTTGACACATTTTAACAAGAATCTCTTTGTGTTCTGTCTCTGTCACTGTCTGAATCAACAAATCATCAACATACTGTAAGACTTTGTCTCCATACCCGAGAGGCTCTAACACCCGCGCCAGAGCTTGGTGGAAATACACAGGGGAACTATGAAACCCCATGGGAAGATGAGTAAACAAATATTGCACATTTTCGAAAGTAAATGCGAACCTTAATGCTGACTGGGGTGTCAGAGGTACGGAGAAAAATCCATTAGCAATATCCAAACATGAAAACACAGTACAATCACTCCTCAGCTGAGACATAATTTCAGGAACAGACGCAACTAAATGAGCTGCTGAAGGAGTGTACTTATTTACAAGTCTCAGATCCACGACAAGGCGAAAACTGCCATTCGATTTTTTAATTGGCAGAATTGCTGCATTACATGGGGAATTCCCCCTTACAACTACGCCCTGTTTCTCTCATTCACTGACCGCAGTCCTTATGTAAGGAATCGCTTCGTCAGGAATTTTATACTGACGCTGAAAGGGTGGCAGTTTTTCCCCTTCAATTTTTACCTGAGTTTGCATTAATCCACAGTCTGTTTTTTTAGTGGTCCACAACTCTGGGAACATCTCTTTTAACTCTTTTTTTCAAATCATCTAGTTCAGTATTATCATCAATTGACAAACTTACATTAGAAATTGATGCTTTATGACATACAAACTCATTGTCATCATCTACGGGGATTATGACTGAACAGATATTTGCTCTTTTATCTCGCCACAGAGTTTTGTTACATAAATCAACAACAATTCCCATAGTTCCTAAAATATCGGTTCCCAGAATTGTAGTGTCCACTTGAGGATTAATCCAAAATGCTGCCCTAAGCCCTCTCTGCTTAGGGCCCCCCTTTTCCTGAAAAATCAGGTTTACGGGACCGCTTTTAAAAGCTTGAATACAGGAGCCCTCAAAACCTATTAAGGTTGTACTTTCACGTGGTCCAGGGGGAGGATGCAAATTATGTCCCGTAACTGAAACTGCGGCTCCTGTATCAATAAGAAAGTTTTCCCATGGCAGCCCCTCTATCCTCCCTCTGACATATGGTCTCCCGTCCTTACCAAGGGAAAGTGGGGCAAGGAAGGTTAGGGGGATAGGGGAATCACCCCGTCAATCAGTAGATCCTGTCCCTCTCTATTTGATCCCTCTGCCTCTCCAGTAGTCTTCCTCCCAAAGAGACCTTCAGCTAACTTCCCCCCCTTCAGCTTCCCCTGCATACGGGGCTGCCGGGAAGGGGAAGGGACGCGTCCTTTGCTGGTTGTCATGGCCTCCCCGGGACAACACCCCGGAGAAACAGAGGACTCAACTGCTACTGGGTTAACTCTTTGAAGCCCATTATATCCCTGATATTGTGTTAAATCCTGACCATGAAATTCTTGTGGCCGCTCATAAGAATTTTTTTCTAAACCCTCAAATCGGACGTTTTTTCGAGGCACCGAGGGGGAACTAAATCCCCGTCCTCGTCCTTTGGGAAGTTTCTGACAAAATCGCTTCATATGTCCTTCTTCCCCACAGTAAAAACATACAGGGGCGCCTGGACCCTCATTTTCTAAAAATCTGTAGATCGGGACCTTCTCTGTACTATTTGATTTGGGACAAATTTACCCTGAATAACCCTACCCCTTGATTCTTGACCTTTCTGGGTTCCCGGTGAGGGAGTAAATGCGAACACTTTAGTACTGACATCTGACTTTGTTTGAGGCTGCATAGTTCTTAAATTTATCAAAATAGCCTGAACAACATCCTCAATATTTTTTGCATTCTGTAAAACCCCAGATTTATATGTCCCATCTAAGGGAACCTTTCTCACAAATTGTTCCATCATGGCATATCTATCTCCCTGATCCATTAATTCATATGGTTTATCAAAAACTAAACACCAGGCTGATACCCATTTTGAGGCTTCGTTTCTCAAATCATCTCCCTTTTCAATCCTGAAAGTTTCTAATAAATCTGGTGTAGGTTTTCTACCCCCCAGTTTCTGAGAGATGACAAATTTCATTCTTTCCCTAGGCTCAGTTAAATCATACTGAGTCCCATTCTGTTGTTGGGTCTTAAAATATGTGACAAGGGTATTCGGCAGAAAAGACAAGAAGTACCGTCTTGCCTCCTCTCCCGAATCAACCTGAAATTTGGTCAACCAAGCCTCAAAATTAAGAACATTTTGAAACACACCCTTTTCCTCTTCCCATTTGGGTAAAAATTTAAGATATTTAAGGTGCAACAGAGCAGAATCCTGTAAACTGTGACTGGGAGTGGAGGTATGATCTGGCTTGAAATCAACAGGGAACAGTTCTTCTCCTACATGCTGTTCTAGCTCTTTTTGTAAAGCTTCTAAATTCTTAATAATATGATGCTGCTTATCAGCATGATGTCGTATCCATTTTTCTATAGCCTGTTTCCACTGTATCATATCCTCCCCTCCAGTTGTTGCTGCTTGTTCTATCTCTGTCATTACTGTCAATAATTCTCCATATACTGTCTCCTCACCTCCTGCACCTCTTAAATCTGCAATGGTACAATCTAAAACTTTCTGATGTTCTCCATACTCCTTTCCTGTTCTAGTAATACCACAAATGGGAATTCCTACCGGCTGTTGATCTATAGCAGAATCATATGTCTCAATGGTCTTACAGAGGAGAGCTAAGCGCTTAGACTCCTTTCTAAGTGAATTCTTCTTTTCTAGTTCTCTATTCTCCTCAGTAAACCAATGCAGACAATTTAACCAAATAGAATGTAAATTATGACCGTGAACCGGAGGCTGCATTGTACAGCCATCTGCCTGCTTTTTAATCCATTCCATTATAGACTTTTCCACTGCAAGAGCTGCCCCTTTAACTCTGTCTTAGTATCAACCTAAGCAATTGATGCAGACTGCAAGAATGCAAGAGTTAAATACTCACACTGATAGATGGGGGTCTGTGCACATTCAGAAACCCAAAAATGTGGCTGCTCTCCTAGTCGAACCCCGATCGGATGACAGCCTATCATCCACCCTCAGACCCTAACACCTCTCGGCTCCTCGGGCTTCCGCTCTTGCAGATTTTTCTCACGAAGAAGCACTTCTTAACGGTTCTCACAAAGAGGCACAAAACTTCAGTTCCCTGAGAGGCGGGGAGGGCACGCAACGAGGTTGTCTCTTCGAACTAGTTTGTTTCTTTTGCGCGTACTAAATCCTTACACCATCCAGGAACACTTCTCTGGCCTGGCGTTTTCCTTGTCCTACCATCCAGTAACAAATCTGGACTGGTATTTTCTTCATAAACGTAAGCTTCTTCTTGGGTACAAAAGTCTCTTAGCAGGTAAACAGGTTCTTTGTCCAGAAACGCCCATTCACAGCGTTGGATCTGAGTCACGGCACCAAACTGTTGGAAATTGTCCGCAGCAAAACAAAACTTCTTGAGACGACTTCTTCT
>ONZH01015106.1:0-46287 GCA_900303285.1 Rhinella marina | reverse complement strand
ATACTGTATATTATACAGCATGGTGTAGGGATTATACTGTATATTATACAGCATGGTGTAGGGATTATACTGTATATTATACAGCATGGTGTAGGGATTATACTGTATATTATACAGCATGGTGTAGGGATATTATACTGTATATTATACAGCATGGTGTAGGGATTATACTGTATATTATACAGCATGGTGTACGGATTATACTGTATATTATACAGCATGGTGTACGGATTATACTGTATATTATACAGCATGGTGTACGGATTATACTGTATACTATACAGCATGGTGTACGGATTATACTGTATATTATACAGCATGGTGTAGGGATTATACTGTATACTATACAGCATGGTGTACGGATTATACTGTATACTATACAGCATGGTGTACGGATTATACTGTATATTATACAGCATGGTGTACGGATTATACTGTATATTATACAGCATGGTGTACGGATTATACTGTATACTATAACAGCATGGTGTAGGGATTATACTGTATACTATACAGCATGGTGTACGGATTATACTGTATATTATAACAGCATGGTGTACGGATTATACTGTATACTATACAGTATACTGTATACTGTATACTATACAGCATGGTGTAGGGATTATACTGTATATTATACAGCATGGTGTAGGGATTATACTGTATATTATACAGCATGGTGTACGGATTATACTGTAATATTATACAGCATGGTGTACGGATTATACTGTATATTATACAGCATGGTGTAGGGATTATACTGTATACTATACAGCATGGTGTACGGATTATACTGTATACTATACAGCATGGTGTACGGATTATACTGTATATTATACAGCATGGTGTACGGATTATACTGTATATTATACAGCATGGTGTACGGATTATACTGTATACTATACAGCATGGTGTACGGATTATACTGTATATTATACAGCATGGTGTACGGATTATACTGTATAATATTATACAGCATGGTGTAGGGATTATACTGTATACTATACAGCATGGTGTAGGGATTATACTGTATACTATACAGCATGGTGTAGGGATTATACTGTATATTATACAGCATGGTGTACGGATTATACTGTATATTATACAGCATGGTGTACGGATTATACTGTATACTATACAGCATGGTGTACGGATTATACTGTATACTATAACAGCATGGTGTACAGATTATACTGTATACTATACAGTATACTGTATACTGTATACTATAAGCATGGTGTAGGGATTATACTGTATATTATACAGCATGGTGTACGGATTATACTGTATATTATACAGCATGGTGTACGGATTATACTGTATATTATACAGCATGGTGTACGGATTATACTGTATATACTATACAGCATGGTGTAGGGATTATACTGTATACTATACAGCATGGTGTACGGATTATACTGTATATTATACAGCATGGTGTACGGATTATACTGTATATTTATACAGCATGGTGTACGGATTATACTGTATATTATACAGCATGGTGTAGGGATTATACTGTATATTATATACAGCATGGTGTAGGGATTATACTGTATATTAAACAGCATGGGTAGGGGATTATACTGTTTAAGCCTGGTAGGATTACGGTATATACAGCATGGTGTACGGACTATACTGTATACTATCACAGCATGGTGTACGGACTATACTGTATATTATACAGCATGGTGTACGGACTATACTGTATAATATACAGCATGGTGTAGGATTTATACTGTATACTATACAGCATGGTGTAGGAACTGTACTACAGCATGGTTGTAGGGAATATACTGTATACTATACAGCATGGTGTAGGGGATATACTGTTATTATACAGCATGGTGTACGGATTATACTGTATACTATACAGCATCGTGTACGGATTATACTGTATACTTATACAGCATGGTGTAGGGATTATACTGGAAGTTCCCGTAATGCAGATACAATGAAGGGAACGCATGATGTCATGGTTCCCTTCATGGTATGGAATTTGGTGGTGAAAGGGTTAACTTACCTGATGGTGGCCTCCTGGCAGCAGGTGTTCAATAACGTGACATAGGCCCTCGTGGTCAGGTGAAGCTGCAGGAGACGATTTTGATTGGCAGGACGACGTCTCCAACGGTCATCAGGAACCTTTAAAGAGAGAAGAAATCCGTTGCGTATTGTGCGCATTCTCGGCGCTGGAAAACCAAAGAGCATCCCACCCCCCCTCTCCTTTTGTCGCAATGTTGGATATATTATTATTGGGCAAGTCACTCGTGAGCGAGTGGACAGTTTTACGGTTAAAAAGGTATACATTTAAAGTTAATTATCCAACATCGCGGCCTGAATCAGCCATTGTTTTAGATACATAATTGCAATAAATACTAATTCTTGGTTAATTTTGACTCAGTCTTTATTGGAACCTATGACAATCATGTATGCTATACAGCATGGTGTAGGGATTATACTGTATGCTATACAGCATGGTGTAGGGATTATACTGTATGCTGTACAGCATGGTGTAGGGATTATTCTGTATATTATACAGCATGGTGTAGGGATTATACTGTATACTATACAGCATGGTGTAGGGATTATACTGTATACTATACAGCATGGTGTAGGGAATATACTGTATACTATATAGCATGGTGTACGGATTATACTGTATACTATACAGCATGGTGTACGGATTATACTGTATACTATACAGCATGGTGTACGGATTATACTGTATACTATACAGCATCGTGTAGGGACTATACTGTGTATTATACAGCATGGTGTAGGGACTATACTGTGTATTATACAGCATGGTGTAGGGACTATACTGTGTATTATACAGCATGGTGTAGGGACTATACTGTATATTATACAGCATGGTGTAGGGACTATACTTTATATTATACAGCATGGTGTAGGGATTATACTGTATATTATATTCCATGGTGTACGGAATATACTGTATATTATACAGCATGGTGTACGGAATATACTGTATATTATACAGCATGGTGTACGGAATATACTGTATACTATACAGCATGGTGTACGGATTATACTGTATATTATACAGCATGGTGTACGGATTATACTGTATAGTATACAGCATGGTTTACGGATTATACTGTATATACTGTATATATACAGCATGGTGTACGGAATATACTGTATATTATACAGCATGGTGTAGGGACTATACTGTATATTATACAGCATGGTACAGGGATTATAATATATACTGTACAACAAATGCATGGCGGTTACACCATGCCGGACAATATAACCCCTGTGATATGCTGTATAATATAAAGTATATATACAGTATATACACAGTGTATACACACACACACACATGAAACAGATAAAAACTTACAGTTACTTGTCCCTTGTCCCGATGCCACTTTAACGCTCCTGGGGCCTTGGTCTTCTTCTTTCCCTTCTTTTGCGTCGCTGCACAGGTCCTCCCGTGCAGTAGCAGCAGCGCGGCATGAGGGAGGAGGCGGGGCCAGCTGGGAGCACACAGGAACGTCCTGAGAGCGTCAGGACGTAGGGGAAACTAAGCATAGTGTATGCCTGTTCCGAGCCCACCGCAACAGGGCTGCCCCATCGGAACAGGCATACAAAGTAAGTCCGGGTTGCGGTGTTGAGCGGGCCGGGAGAGGCCCGGAGTGCAGGCAGGCAACACTATCGGGATGCATCTTAATGATGCAGAGTAGCGGACGGGGCCTCCCGTGCGCTCCGGGCCCCCCTGTGCCGCGTGCCCCATAGCAGTGGCGTGGTCTGCCTATATGGGCGGTACGCCACTGGTTGTAGAGATGTGTCTGCTGCTAGAACTCTGTGTGGCATTGACCTGGTCTCTAATCTTAGCTGCTGTTAACCTGAAATTTCTGAGGCTGGTGACTCGGATGAACTTATCCTCCACAGCAAAGGTGACTCTTGGTCTTCGTTTCCTGGGGCGGTCCTCATGTGAGCCAGTTTCTTTGTAGCGCTTGATGGTTTTTGCAACTGCACTTGGGGACACTTTCAAAGTTTTCCCAATTTTTCGGACTGACTGACCTTCATTTCTTATAGTAATGATGACCACCTATTTTTCTTTACTTAGCTGCTTTTTTCTTGCCATAATACAAATTCTAACAGTCTATTCAGTAGGACTATGAGCTGTGTGTCCACCTGACTTCTGCCCAACACAACTCATGGTCCCAACCCCATTTATAAGGCAAGAAATCCCACTTATTAAACCTGACAGGGCACACCTGTGAAGTGAAAACCATTTCAGGTGACTACCTCTTGAAGCTCATCAAGAGAATGCCAAGAGTGTGCAAAGCAGTAATCAAAGCAAAAGGTGGCTACTTTGAATAACCTAGAATATAAGACATATTTTCAGTTGTTTCACACTTTTTTGTTAAGTATTTAATTCCACATGTGTTAATTCATAGTTTTGATGCCTTCAGTGTGAATCTACAATTTTCATAGTCATGAAAATACAGAAAACTCTTTGAATTAGAAGGTGTGTCCAAACTTTTGGTCTGTACTGCATATATATAATTTTTTTTCACTTTTTTTTTTTTAAAACGGGCCCCAACATGCAATCATTAGACCGCCTTTTGTATAAAGCAAAGGAATTTAATACATTGCAGAATACAAAGATCAGTATATTTCAATGCAGTGCTGCCACCTGTAATCCTTAATTGGAATATACCAGAAACAGGCCTAGAATCCTTGTAAAGGCTCAGGCTTATTACTTCTATGGAATGCCTTCCCCGATCTCATCCAGAGAAAGGTGTTCCTGTCTAGCAAGCGTGCACTTCCAGGTTTTTTGTCGTTCAGATGCCATGAACACATTTGACCACAGTATCTGAGGGGTTAAATGTCCGAGAATTGTGTTATCGCTGATTGGAGACATTAGCCCCGAGTGTCTACCTGCCAAGTGACTGTTTCACACAGCATAGTGCTTGCTCTGCTCTGGAGCAGGCGCAATCTTTACAGTACAAGTATAGCGGATATTGGGAAGGGGTTAGGGGTTCCTTCACAAACAAATTTTCACTGCCGTTTTTGAACACTAAAAAAAAACCAAAAATTACTACGACTTTAACGACTACGAGGGTTAACTAATGGTGTTTTGTGTTGACTGGCTGTTTTGTTTGAATGCAGTTTTCCCTATGGAGAAGAGGATGAAAAAAAACACCTGAAAAATAACTATTGCATTGATATGCTGTGTTAAAAAAAAATACCAGACAAAAAATGCCAACAAACATAATTCCCACAGACTTTCAAACATCTGGAGTTGGCATTTTTTCAGTAAAAACTGCATGTGCAAAAAATTGCAAAAGTGCTGAAAAATTGCTCTACAAACCTATGTGAGAATCTTCCCTAATGGTGCTGCCACACTACGTTTTTCTGGGCATTTATGGGCTTATAAAACAAACATCATGAAATTCAAGCATTTGTAGCATTTTTGGGGTGGTATTTTGTTTATTCACATTAGGCCTGTCACTACAGTGTTTCACTGTATGGCGGCGGCCTCAGGAAGCGCACGGCGTCATAGCAACCAATGACGCCGTGCGCTCCTGTCCTCAGAGGGAGCACGGTCCGGCCTTTCACGGCCCGTACCGGGTTCCACGGTCGTGTGTGACAGGCCTTATATTTGTTTTTTTTCCAATAGAGAAATCAAAACACCTAAAAAAGGCACATCCAAGTATGTTGCAAGTTGAAAAAAATGCCAAGGTACAGAAAAAAAAAAGTTGAAAAATTGTCTTAAAACGCCACTACAGAAATAAAAAGTGTAGTGTTTGTAATTTCGTATTGCCAACATGTAATATCTATACATAAAGCAAAAGAACTCTGAGGTTGGTTTGATATAAGCATAATATGGGTACATTTTGGCTCCCATGTTACAGCAGCAAGTCCCGGTAAATTTGAGTTGATTTGTTTTACCTTTATAAAAAGAAAATCCAAAATTTACAGAAAGTTTGGAAAAATTTGCTATTTTCTAACTTTGAATTTCTCTGCTTTTAAGACCGATACTGATACCTTATAAAATAGTTTTTAACATTCCCCATATGTCTACGTTATGTTGGAATCATTTTGTAAATGTCATTTTATTTTTTAGGACGTTAGAATGTTCATAATTTTAAAAGCAATTTTTAAAATGTTTAAGAAAATTTCCGAAACTCGCGTTTTTAAGGACCAATTCAGATATGAAATCACTTTGTAGGGCTTACATAGTAGAAACCACCCATAAATGACCCATGGCATTTTAGAAACTAAACCCTTAAATTATTCAAAATGGATTTTACAAACTTTGCAGACTTTCCATTTTAATCAATTTTTCCTGTAACACCGCAAGGGTTAGCATGATGATGGGGTAGATCATGTGATATTTTTATAGTCATTTTTTTTTTTGCATTTTTCTAGTGATAGTCTTGAGTGAGGGCTCGTTTTTTGCAGGATGAGTTGACGTTCTTATTGGTATTTTGGGGTGCGTAGTACTTTTTGATCACTCGCTATCATAGTTTTTGTAAGGCAATGTGACCAAAAATTGCTATTTTGACACTGCTTTTATTTTTATTTTTTTTACAGCGTTCACTTGACAATGTAGATCATATGATATTTTTCATTTTTTACGGACATGACGATACCCTATTTTTTCATTATTTTTTTTTTTTTTTTAATTGTACATGGCTTGAGAGGAAAGGGCACTTTTTTTTTATTTACTTGAAACTCTTAATTTTTTATTTTTAAAAAACACTGTTAGGGCCCGTTCAGACGACCGTGTAAACGGGTCCGCACCTATTCCGCAAATTTGCGGAATAGAGGCGGGCCCGTTCACCTCTACGGGCGGCACGCTATCTTGCTGAGTCGCGGCTCCATGCCGCGACTCAGCAAGAAAAGATAGAACATGTCCTATACTTGTCCATACGCACGGACAAGTATAGGCATTTTCAATGGGGCCACCCGGCGTGTGTTCCGAGTGGTGCGGAACACACGCCGGGCGGCCCCCGTATATTTGCGGGTCCGCAATAATGCGGACCCGCAAATATACGGTCGTCTGAATGAGGCCTAAGTTCACCTATGAGACCAGCCTGGGGGGCTAGGCCTCCGTAGCTGCTGGGCCATAACAGCCATCAGAACTCTGCCATTGCAGCACAGGGATCCGATGGGGTGAGAGAGGAAGCCCTCTCCGTCTGCAAATCTCATATATGCCGCAGTCAGAAGGGGTTAATCCGCACACCATTGGCATTTGCAGCGAAGCCAGCAGATACAGCAGGAGTCTGGCTGTCAATTACAACTGGGCTCCTGCCACTGATCACTGTACATGTACGGCGAATGTCAGGGAGGGGTTTACTGTATGGCCAGATTCTCACTGGGTGCCTGAGTTCTTCTGCCTTTGCATTTTCAACATGTGAAAAAAAAAAAAAAAACATGTAAAAAAAAATTTAATTGGCCACGTGTTACCTGAATGGGAATCGGTCAGCGGTCAGTTTTTTGCGGATCCGTTGTTCCGCAAAAAACTCTGTTTTTCCAGGACATCCGTTCCGTTTTTCCGTAAAAAAATGGAAAGGATGTATCCATATGTCATATCGCAAAAAACGGAAGGATGAATAACATCTTTTTTTTTCACCCCTCCTGGAACGGAATCCGCCAATACGGATGACATGCGGATGCCTTTCCACATGTCTTCCTCATTTTTTGCGGATCCATAGACTTTCATTGTGCTACGGACCGCAATTCGGGAGAAAAGTAGGACAGGAGGATTTCTTTATGCGGACAGTCGGAACGGACACACGGATGCGGACACCACACGGTGTACTGTCCGCATTTTTTCGGGACCCATTGAAATGAATGGATCCGCATCCTATCCGCATTATTGTCCGCAATTGCGGAAAGGATGCGGACACATTATACGGACGTGTGAATGGGGCCTTTTAGTAAAAGTTATTACGATGGGCGCTGCATACGATGGACTTAAAGGGGTTCTGCAGTTTTTAAAAACTGATGATCTATCCTCTGGATAGATCATCAGCATCTGATCGGCAGGGGTCCGACACCCGGGAGCCCCCGCCGATCAGCTGTTTGAGAAGGCAGCGGCGCTGCAGGAGCGCCGCGGCCTTCTCTGTGTTTACCGCAGGCCCAGTGACGTCACGACTAGTATCACTGGCCTGGGGCTAAACTCTGTTCACATGAATGGAGCTTAGCCCCGCCCAGGCCAGTGATACTAGTCGTGACGTCACTGGGCCTGCGGTAAACACAGAGAAGGCTGCGGCGCTCCTGCAGCGCGGCTGCCTTCTCAAACAGCTGATCGGCGGGGGCCCCGGGTGTCGGACCCCCGCCGATCAGATGCTGATGATCTATCCAGAGGATAGATCATCAGTTTTTAAAAACTGTAGAAACCCTTTAAGATTAAGTGCCCTGTACAGATGAGCGAACGTGCTCAAAACGAGCACTGTACCGCTCGGCTACCCTGTGCTCGCATGGGCGCAGGCAGCCGCTTCCGTCCTCCTCCTGAGGAGGATGAGGAGGATGGAAGCGGCTGCCTGCGCCCATGTGAGCGCAGGGGAGCCGAGCGGTACAGTGTTCGTTTCGAGCACGTTCGCTCATCTCTAGTGCCCTGGAGTAAATGACCCACACAGTGTAAAAGGGCAAAATCTGAGCAAAAAAATTGGTGCAAAGCTAAACCCCCCACCTTAGTTTTATTTTCCTCTGCAGTTTTGAAGATCTGCTGCTTTTCCTTTTATAACATAATGTATTCTCACCAACAAAAAATAGGACTCCCAGAATAGGGGATACAAGGATTTGTTCAAGGAGAACTTTCTTCACTACCACTTTTGTTGTTGCTCCAGGTAATAGGCGATCCAGCCAAATATACCAGTAGTGATCCAATGGCCCAAGACAAACGCCAACGATAAACATCCTACCTGTGTATACACAGGAATATAAAGACCCTTGAGAAAAAGTTTACAAAATGCTAACAATAAATACAATATTGCAAAAAGCATATATGTATATTCAAATCTACAGCGTAAGAAGCACTGCTATTATCACATGCTAATATTTTCCCATAAAGCGATTAAGAATCAATGGGGAGAGGGAAGTAAGCAGCTGCCAGACATCTCTGGTTTATCTGTCCAAAAACAAAAGGATCAGGCATGTTGAAATCCAACAGGCTGATCCTTATGGTCCTCTGCTTTTGGGAGAATGCCATACATATTGGATGGTAGACCATTTCCACCAAAATCTGTGAGATTGTCTGATATACATCAAAGCCAAGTTCACACATCAGTTATTTGATCAGTTATTTCCATCAGTAGTTATGAGCCAAATCCAGGAGTGGAGCTAATCCAGAGATCAGGTATAATGGAAACATCTGCACCTTTTCTGTGTTTTTGACCCTCACCTGGTTTTGGCTCCCAATAATTGATGAAAATAACTGACGTGTGAACTCAGCCTAATGTGTATGGCCAGCTTAATCGCTTTCAGACCGCCTGTTGCTTAAATCCGGGCAGTCTGTGCTTATTTTTTCAAAGACATTTCTAAATGTCCTTGCAGAGATGGCAGGCGCAACAATTGTCACTGGGCTCCCCATAGAGAAGGATCATGTTATCGCGGGGAACCAGGTATTTGCACAAGCCTCTGTAATTGGGGCTAATATTTCAGCCCCAGTTACAAGAAAGCAATAAGAAAAAAAAAAGCTCCCCCAAAAGTTTTTCCTGTGTGAGGAAGGTAAAAAGTGTAAAATAAAAAAGATACAAAAAATGTGTCACACCGCAGCTTTTAGCTCTGCCTACAACGACCATAACCCATATATCGAATCAACCAGTATGGAAAGAGAACATACTTTAAAAAAATGATATTAGTTATGTTTTGTGCTAGTAAATAAAAAGGTGGAAAACACTATTTTCCTATTTTTTTTGCATTTTCACAGGCATAAAAATTACTGAAATCAATGAAGGCACAAAAATTATTTACCGTACATAACTGAAAGGAAAAAGGTTATGGCCTTTAAAGATGCAAAAAAAAAAACAAAAAAAACAGAAAATGGCTCGGTCATGAACTGGTTCAGGTTCTATTCACATCTTGTTTTTTGCTTCAGTTGGAGTACTCCCTGACGTGTACTTCGGCAAGTTTTTGACGTATGCCACTATACAAACATACGCTGGCCACTGACTCCCACTGTAAAACAAACCTACACCGTACTGTGTCCTCTGTTATAGGAATGCACATCAGACAAGACTTTCCTATACAATGAAATGTATGACAAGGCACACCAGCCAAGCACAGAACACACTTGACATACGTTAGGTGCATGAATACACTGGGCCTGTGCTGAATGTGAAGACAACTATGCAATGTGACGCCATCTACAGCTCTTCTCATTCCTCTAATCCCTCTTCATCAGTCCTCCACTGGATGCCCATTGGGCAATGGATCCAATTTAATAATCTTCACCCTAATCTACAGAGCCCTATCTATTTCCACATGTCTCGTGTTTCAGATCCAACCTCCTCTCGAATGACCTCCTAACAGTCTTGGATACAAGCCTTCTCTTGTGCATCCCTTCTCTTCTGGACCTCTCCCCTTCTATTCATGTCAATTTGATTCCAACGTAAAGAGAACATCTCTACCTGTCCTCAGCCAGTCTCGCCTTCTATCTGGGTCTTTCCTGACCTCTCGAGTCTGTTGAATTATGTCTCCAAGACTAAGAAGTACCCCAGCGCTCACGGTGTTAGTAACCAGCAAATTCTGGCCCTTGAACATCATTCGCCAACAGCCTGCAAATCGGTTCAGTATAAGCCGACCCTGGGGAGACATGGTTTTCACCAGGCTGCAAGCCAGCAGAAGGAGGCAGGTATGTAGAGTGAGGCCACACAATATATCTATATATCTGGAGGAAGAAAGAGAAACGTAATGTCAGTACACAGAGAACTCTACCTCCACCCAACTTAAAAGGGTTGTCCTTTGGTATTACATTTTTATATATGGTTCACAATGGGTTAAACAAAAAAAGCCATACTCGCACTCCTTGGTCCACTGCCATTCCGACACTGCTCCTATGCCTGCTGCTCTCCACTTCTAGATCATGGTTCTGAAATGTCAGCCAATCACTGGCTAAGGCAGGTGACAGCTACAGCCTGTGATTGGCTGATCCCATCTCTCCTGACATTTCTAGTGTATTGGTGAGGAGGAGTATGGCTTCATTTTTAATTTTGAACCTCCTCTGAGCAATACATGAAAAATAATACCACTGGACAACCTCTCTAGTTACAGTGCCTTGCGAAAGTATTTGGCCCCCTGGAACTTTTCAACCTTTTGCCACATTTCAGGCTTCAAACCAAAAGATATAACATTTTACATTTTTGGTGAAGAATCAACAAGTGGGTCACAATTGTGAAGTGGAATGAAATTTATTGGATCATTTAAACTTTTTTGTAAATAAAACTGAAAAGTGGGGCGTGCAAAATTATTCGGCCTCCTTGCATTAAAGAGGACCTTTCATGACTTTAAAAAAATGAATCTGCACTATCTACCTGATAGTGCGTCCCCCACTGATGCCAGCAGCGTTGTTTTCTTAGCAAATTGTCCCCCGGTGGCTTCACACGGGCCCCCCGTTCTTCGGTCCGGCTTTATGCTAATTAGAAGGCATCGGAACAGGGAGGAGGAGACTCCCTGTTCCTCAATGGGCGTTGCTTCTGCCCTGCTGTGAGCGCTGTCCAATCAGAGCGGACCGCTCACAGCAGGGTTGAACTCCTTCGGCCCTGCTGTGAGCGGTCCGCTCTGATTGGACAGCGCTCACAGCAGGGCAGAAGCAACGCCCATTGAGGAACAGGGAGTCTCCTCCTCCCTGTTCCGATGCCTTCTAATTAGCATAAAGCCGGACCGAAGAACGGGGGGCCCGTGTGAAGCCACCGGGGGACAATTTGCTAAGAAAACAACGCTGCTGGCATCAGTGGGGGACGCACTTAATACTTTGTTGCGCCACCTTTTGCTGCGATTACAGCTGCAAGTCGCTTGAGGTATGTCTATCAGTTTTGCACATCTAGAGACTGAAATTCTTGCCCATTCTTCCTTGCAAAACAGCTCGAGCTCTTTGAGGTTGGATGGAGAGCGTTTGTGAACAGCAGTTTTCAGCTCTTTCCACATATTGTCAATTGGATTCAGGTCTGGACTTTGACTTGGCCATTCTAAGACCTGGATACGTTTATTTTTGAACCATTCCATTGTAGATTTTGCTTTGTGTTTGGGATCATTGTCTTGTTGGAAGATAAATCTCCGTTCTAGTCTCAGGTCTTTTGCAGACTCCAACAGGTTTTCATCCAGAATGGTCCTGTATTTGGCTCCATCCATCTTCCCATCAATTTTAACCATCTTCCCTGTCCCTGCTGATGAAAAGCAGGCCCAAACCATGATGCTGCCACCACCATGTTTGACAGTGGGGATGGTGTGTTCAGGGTGATGAGCTGTGTTGCTTTTACGACAAACATATCGTTTTGCATTGCTTTCATCTGACCAGAGCACCTTCTTCCACATGTTTGGTGTGTCTCCCAGGTGGCTTGTGGCAAACTGTAAACAAGACTTTTTATGGATATCTTTGAGAAATGGCTTTCTTCTTGCCACTCTTCCATAAAGGCCAGATTTGTGAAGTGTTCGACTGATTGTTGTCCTATGGACAGACTCTCCCACCTCAGCTGTAGATCTCTGCAGTTCATCCAGAGTGATCATGGGCCTCTTGGCTGCATCTCTGATCAGTCTTCTCCTTGTTTGAGATGAAAGTTTAGAGGGACGGCCGGGTCTTGGTAGATTTGCAGTGGTCTGATACTCCTTCCATTTCAATATGATCGCTTGCACAGTGCTCCTTGGGATGTTTAAAGCTTGAGAAATCTTTTGGTATCCAAATCCTGCTTTAAACTTCTCCACAACAGTATCACGGACCTGCCTGGTGTGTTCCTTGGTCTTCATGATGCAGAACCCTGAGACTATCACAGAGCAGGTGCATTTATACGGAGACTTGATTACACACAGGTGGATTCTATTTATCTTCATCAGTCATTTAGGACAACATTGGATCATTCAGAGATCCTCAATGAACTTCTGGAGTGAGTTTTCTGAACTGAAAGTAAATGGGCCGAATAATTTTGCACGCCCCACTTTTCAGTTTTATTATTACAAAAAAAGTTTAAATGATCCAATAATTTCGTTCCACTTCACAATTGTGACCCACTTGTTGTTGATTCTTCACAAAAAATTTAAAATGTTATGTCTTTTTGATTGAAGCCTGAAATGTGGCAAAAGGTTGAAAAGTTCCAGGGGGCCGAATACTTTCGCAAGGCACTGTACAGATGGATCAGAGGTCTGACGTCTTTCAGATATCAAGACCAAAGCTCCCAAATCTGACATCTGGGGGGTAGAGACTTCCACTACTGCGTGGCTGGCAGTACAGTTGCCAGAAGGGTCAACCGTACAATAGTCTGTCATATGGTTGCCTCAGCAACTGTACCATCATGATGCAGAAGCGGGTCTCTACCCCCAATTTCAGATTAGGCAGAGAATACACCTGGCAGTTATGCTGCAACGGGCAGTGTAATATTGGGACACAAATGACAATAAAACTGGCTCTTTGGGCTCATTTCAGACAAGAGTGTTCACTGTGGAAAAAAATATTTCTGTGATGTGTGATTTCTGAGGTCTGCTCCTTTCACAGGATCATATGGCATGATAATGATTTATAATGCTGTGTGTCTCTGCCAGACCTTGCATCTACTGAACTGTACTGACATAGCGCTGTCACTATAATTCAGTAGATACAGGTCAGGCAGAGATACATTGCTTAATAAATAATTATCATGCCATATGGTCCTGTGAAAGGAGTCACACTGCCACACTGAGCATGCTCGTCTGAAATTAGCCTTAGGCCTCTTTCACACGGGCGTCACGGATTCAGTCCGGATGCGTTCCGGAAAATCCACACGCATCAGCACGCAATCGCAGTCAGTTTTGACTGCGATTGTGTACGTTCGATCAGTTTTTTCCGCGCGGATGCAAAGCGTTTTGATGGGTTTTTCACGCGCGTGATAATAAATTGAATGTTTACAAACAACACCTCTTAGCAACCATCAGTGAATCATGCATTGCATCCGCACTTGTGTGCGGATACAATACGTGATTCACGCAGCCCCATTCACTTCAATGGGGCCAGGGCTGCGTGAAAAACGCAGAATATAGAACATGCTGCGATTTTCACACAACGGCGAACTGATGCGAGAAAAACATCGCTCATATGAAAAGCCCCATTGAAACGAACGGGTCAGGATTCAATGCGGGTGCAATGCGTTCGCGTCACGCATTGCGCCCGTGTGAAAGGTGCCTTACACTAGTGCACCCAGCCCTGCTGAGGCCAGTTGCTGGCCGACGGGGACCTGAAATCCAGAGAAGACAGCCTGGAAGCAGCACATGGAGAGAAGCAACAGCTTCAGATTCAGTGTGAGGGGTCCGGGCATATGGGGGACATTTTTTAGTCTCGGATAACCCCTTTAAGGCCTTGTTCACAAGAGGATTTCATCCCAAAATTCTGGCCAGAATTGAGAGAATCTCCAGAAAGGCATGAGTATGAGTTATATTAGTTCCTTATTAAAAGATTTTAATACTGATGACTAGTAAAGTTGAGCGAACGTGCTCGTAACGAGCACTGTACCGCTCGGCTCCCCTGCACTCGCATGGGCGCAGGCATCTGGATCCGTCCTCCTCACCTGACAGAAGCGTATGCCTGTGCCCATGCGAGCGCAGGGGATCCGAGCAGTACAGTGCTCGTTACGAGCACGTTCGCTCAACTCTAATGACTAGTGTTCAGAGAAGTGAGCTTCAGATGCTTCATCTGAAGTCGCTTTGTTCAAAACATCAGAGTAATACTGTACGAAGATTGGTCTCTGTACAGTATTAGAATGGATGGGCTCCACTGAGCCGTACCTTGGAAGTTTTAATGTGGTCTTCCACTTTAAAAATCAACTTCTGAAGTTATTCAAAGTCACGTGCAGCTTCATGAATAACTAACTTTGGCTCAGCAGAGCCCATACATTCTAAGACTGTATGGAGACGGATCTTCGTACAGTGTTATTCTGAAGCTTTGAACAAAGCGATTTTAGATGAAGCATCGAAGCTCGACACTACTGATAATGTATCCTCTGGATAGGTTAATAGTATCTGATCGTGGAGGTCCGACAACATGGACCCACGCCAATCAGCTGCTCTCACAACTTTTCCTAGGCCAGTGATGACATGTTCATCGGTTACATAGCCTCAGCGCAGCTCAGCCCCATAGAAGCCGCCATACAGTACCGCACTGTGAGAAGGCAGTGGTGCGGTCCCGAGTGTCGGACTCTCACCGATTAGATACTGATGACCTTTCCAGAGTCTTGGAAAAGCCTTTTAACAACCTCTGAAAAAGAATGACTTGATGACCATACATATTCCAGGCTAAAAAGCATTAGGAGCTTCAATGGCTCAAATCTGAAGCAGAAATCTAATCTGTAAACTGTGCAAACACTCTGGTGTGAACAGTTTCTGAAAAACTAGCCAATAGTGAATGGTGAGGCTGACGCCTTGTATACTACACAATATTAGGTCACTTTCACTGACAACCCGCGTTGTGGAAAGCAGTCAAGTGGCAGAATCCCTCACCCGTCCGGGTCCGAGGGCGCAGCGAAATAAACGGTTACTGTAAGGCACGTGGTTATGAGGCAGCCTCACGGGTGTTTCCCAGAGCTACGCCTTCTCCGGAAATGACGGTTGGAAGGCTAGGAAGCTGCCGGCGGACATTTTTACGTCGGTCCCGTACCCACACAGGCATTGCTGGCTCTAGTCTTAGCAGTGTTCCTGTCTTATGTGGCGCCACCAGGAACATTGTGTGGAGAACTGGGGTGGTTTTAACCTCGTCAGTGTCTGATGACACGGTCTTCGGTTTAAGGGAAAAGGTTGCATTGTTTCCTATGTTTCTGCCCCCTGCTGGTCACTACGATAAAGGACACTAGCGTTGTAGAAGGCGTTTTATAAAGGTAGTAGCTAAATCCCATGCGCCGTAAGGACTTTGTGACGTCACTGATTCATGTGACATTAAAAGCCTGAATTCCAAATTGACCATGCCCTTCACTGCAGAAAAGTGCTGTGGCAGAAGAATATGTGTGGCTTGTCTGCCACATAACTATTTTAGAACTGTGATTTGACTGTGAGAACTCCAAATGACAGGCCAGTCGTGTGTTGCTCACAACTTCCATTAATGTCAATGGATGAGAAGTCGACACATGATTTAACCTGCAATAAAATCCAGCATGTCGCTTTGTGACTGCATTGACAATCATTACATGAAGTGTGTGACAGGTGTAGCTGTACCCTAGCACCACCATTAGGGTTACAATATTTACAGTACAGTAAACCCTCAAGTTACAATATTAATCGTTCCAGGATGACCATTGTATATTGAAACCATTGTAGGTTGAGAAATCAGTTCCAAAGCCCCAAAATGTCATCTGAGATAAGAGAAAATTAAGATTTCAGTAAAATAAGCAGATAAATAAACATGTTCTTACATAGAACAGTCAGGAATAGCTGCTAACTAGCAATTAATACAGCTGTTTTACCAGAGAAGTGATCTTGATTGGATGGATCTGAGTCTGAGACATTGTATGTTGAGTCTGGTTTCAAATTATGAAGGGCCAGAAAAGACAATTGTATGTTGAAAACATAGTATCTTGAGGGATCACTGTATATACAATCCTCCCAGGCATTAGCCTTCACAGGTGGAGTAATTGCGCTGTCATTAGACTGCCAAGCCTACATAAATATGAGGCGTGCCAGTCAACTGCACTTCCCCTTCAATAGGTGGAGTTATTGTGCTATATGCTGCTTGTTATAGACACAGCATTAACCCCTTCAATAGTGGAGTGTTTCCGCTGTGGCTAGATGCTGTATATGACCAACCTATGCGGCTCGGACAGCCGCATTACCCACTTCAGTAGTCAGTCTAACTGCACTATCGTTTGTTAGGTCTATTTAGTTCTAATGTCTGTTATCAACCACATTGCTCTCTTCCTTGTATGAGTAACTGTACTGTTGAAAATATTCTGCTATGTTCTGTCGGGCACTATGCTGACCCAGGCGAAGTACTGAGTGCATCAATCATCCATCCCCCTTCTCAACAGGCAGAGTACTTGTGCATCAATCATTCATCTCCACTTCTCAACAGGCAGAGTACTTGTACATCAGTCAGCCATCTCCCCTCCTCAACAGGTGGAGTACTTGGGCATCACTCAGCCATCCGCTGTTCTCAACAGGTGGAGTACTTGGGCATCACTCAGCCATCCGCTGTTCTCAACAGGTGGAGTACTTGAGCATCAGTCAGCTATCTCCCCTTCTCAACAGGCAGAGTACTTGTGTAATCAGTCAGCCATCTCCCCTCCTCAACAGTTAGAGTAATTGTGCATCAGTCAGCCATCCACCCTTCTCAACAGGTGGAGTACTTGGGCATCAGTCAGCCATCCGCTGTTCTCAACAGGCGGAGTACTTGAGCATCAGTCAGCTATCTCCCCTTCTCAACAGGCAGAGTACTTGTGTATCAGTCAGCCATCTCCCCTCCTCAACAGGCAGAGTAATTGTGCATCAGTCCACCATCCACCCTTCTCAACAGGCGCAGTACTTGAGCATCAGTCAGTTATCTCCCCTTCTCAACAGGCAGAGTACTTGTGTATCAGTCAGCTATCTCCCCTTCTCAACAGATGGAATACTTGTGCTTTCACTTGCTACTGGACTTGGCAACCCTATGTAATTCATTACTCCCTTCAAGAGTTTGAGTAAATGGGTCTGCTGCAGTACTGGTTAGCCTGCACAGTTCTGATACAAACCAGGCAGCTGCGTTTTTCCCTCACAAGATGGACATTACACTTTCTGAATGCTGGATTTAACAGGTATGGCTACTTTCACACTTGCGTTGTAAGGATCCGTTTGTGAGATCCGTCACAGACTCTCATAAACGGTCCAAAACTGATCAGTTTTGTCCTAAGGCTTTCTGAATGGAAAATGATCCGTTCAGAATGCATCAGTTTTGCTTCAGCTCAGCCAGTTTTGGAGGCGGACACTAAAATGCTGCTTGCTGCGTTTTGGTGTCCGCCTGAAGAAACTGATCCAAATAGACACAATAGAAAACGGATCCGTCCCCCATTGACTTTCAATGGAGTTCATGACGGATCCGTCTTGGCTATTTAAAAGATAATACAACCGGGTCTGTTCAGAACGGATGCAAATGGTTGTATTATCAGTAATGGAAGCGTTTTTGCTGATCCATGATGGATCCAACTAAAACGCTGGTGTGAAAGTAGCCTATATGTGTTGCTTTAGTAGTGCACCAGACACACTATTACTCCCATCAAAAGTATTCACCCTAGAGATTCTTTTTCTGACAGGCTTATGCAATACTAGTGTTTACTAGGCAGTCGCACTGCTTCCTTCAGTTAGCGGAGTCATGGCGCTGACGCCAGATTCTGTTTCTGACAAACCTACACAGTTCTTGTCATGCACCAGGCGTCTTGGCATTATCTCCGTATGCCCTATCTGGCCATTGTAACAGATTATCTGACCAATTTCTGTCCAATCAGACCAATAGTTAGTGTGTAGAACAAAAGATCTGTGTGTGTAATAGGCCATCTGACCAATAAATGGTCAGAAAACCTGTCAGCGTAATACAGGCCTTAGACCAGGCACGTGCATTTCTACCTTCACTTGCCTTTGTTAACGGATCTTTCTAAAAAAAAAAACCTTCACAGTTCTGCCGTGTACTTATCAGTTGAATTTCCTTCTTTATTAGACGGAATTCTTGTACTATCTCTTTATCCTAGTTCTGAAAGACCTATGGAGTGGTGGAAGCATGCTTATTGCAGGTGTTAGGCTTTCCTGAAGAGGTGATTTTTCAGGTTACTTTTGACGGTTTGGATGTTGGGCTACTGATGTACTGGGGTAGCGATTTCCAGAGTAGGGGAGAGGCACGTGAGAAATCTTGTAGTCGATTGTATGAAGAGCAGAGCAGAACAAAGAAGTTGGCCCTGTGAGGATCAGACATTACGAGTGGGGATGTATCGGGAAAGCAGGTAAGAGATGTAAGGAGGGCACTGGTTAGGCTATTTTCACACTTGCGTTTGCAGGATCCGTTTGTGAGATCCGTCACAGGCTCTCAGAAACGGTCCTGAACTGATCAGTTTTGTCCTAATGCATTCTGAATGGAAAAGGATCCGTTCAGAATGCATCAGTTTTGCTTCAGTTCAGTCTCCATTCCGTTTTGGAGGTGGACACTAAAACGCTGCTTGCTGCGTTTTGGTGTCCGCATGAAGAAACTGATGCAAACGGATCCGTCATGACCCACAATGTAAGTCAGTGGGGATGGATCCGTTTTGTCTGACAATAGAAAACGTTAATTACTCTTACCGGTAATTTCCTTTTCCCTTTAGCCTCCACGACGGCATGATATGGAGGGTGCTCTACCTTCTAAGGGGCAGGAAACAATTAGTTATGGTGCAATTAAAAATGCCTCCTCCTCCAATGCACTCCAGTTAATAACCTAGAACTCAAGGATGAAGCTTAACTTTTTATTAAACAAACAGAAATACATATCACCGATATAAGTCATACGACAAAAGAAAGTATAACATTCAGGGGGGGAAAAAAACCCATGCCGTCGTGGAGGCTAAAGGGAAAAGGAAATTACCGGTAAGAGTAATTAACGTTTTATCCCTCCGCCTCCACGACGGCATGATATGGAGGATTTACAGAGAAATAGACTTTTTAGGGGGGGGGACTACTGCTGATAATACTTTCCTACCAAAGGAGAGATCTTTGTTAGACAGGAAATCTAATTTATAGTGTCTAAAGAAAGTACTCGGAGTAGACCAGGTGGCCACCTGACATATTTCTTCTAGCGAGGCATTGGCTTGTTCCGCCCAAGATGTAGCTATAGCTCTCGTAGAGTGAGCTTTTATTTTAAGGGGAGGAGTAAGACCTCTTTCTGCGTAGCAAAACGAGATACAGTCTGTGATCCATCGGGCTATGGTCGCTTTACTTGCAGCCTTTCCCTTATTCAGACCTTGAAATTGGACCAACAATTGGTCCGATTTTCTGAAGTTTTCCGTCTCATGAAGGTAATTTAGAACACATCTCCTCACGTCCAGGGTAGCAAATTCTTTTTCCTTCTCTGTATATAGCAATAGCAATTTCTCTTTGACAGTGGAATTTGGAACAGACTTTGGGAAGAAACTCAGGAGAGTGCCTCAAAATAATTTTATCACTGAAGACTGAAAAATAGGGAGGAGCGATAGAGAAGGCTTGTATCTCTCCTGGCCGTGGTGATGGCCAGAAGGAAGGCTGTTTTTAGAGAGAGATGCTTCAAAGAAATCAGCTGAGACGGAACAAAAGGAGACTTAGTCAAGCCTGAAAGCACCAGATTCAAATCCCAATGAGGGACCAAGGATCTAGCTGTAGGTCTGAGTCTAGACGCGCCTTTAAGGAATCTTTTAACTAGGTCTGTTTCTGCTAACCTGGTATCCATAAAGGCGCTTAATGCAGCCACCTGTACCTTCAGGGTGCTTACCCTTAGGCCTTTATCCAGGCCGGCTTGGAGGAAATCCAGAATAAGAGAGATATCCGGATCCCTTGAGGGGTCCCATTTGTCTGAAACCGATTTTAGAAAACAGTTCCAGGTTCTTAAGTAGATTTTAGACGTTACCTGTTTTCTACTATGCAGGAGTGTCTCCACCACTTTACTGGAAAGGCCTCTCTTTTTTAGGATCGACCTTTCAACCTCCAAGCAGTTAGCTTGAGGTGTGGAACATCCGGATGTATTACAGGACCCTGATGGAGTAGTTCCTTTATCCTTGGAAGTATCCAGAAGTCCCCCTTGGAAGCCGCCTTCAACACCGGAAACCAGGCTCTCCGTGGCCAAAAGGGGGCGATCAGTATCAGGTTTGCTTGTTCTTCGATCGCCTTGGACACCACCTTCGAGAGGAGGAAGAATGGAGGAAACGCATAAAGGAGAGTTTCTGGCCACTGTACTGCCAGAGCATCCACCTGCGCCGGATGGTCTAGTCGGGACAAGGAAAAGAATGTTTGAACCTTTTTGTTCTTGCTGGAAGCAAACAGATCGATGAACGGAGTTCCCCATCTTAGACATATTTCTTTGAATATCTGGTCGTTCAAGGACCACTCTCCTTCTTTTAATATTTTCCTGCTCAGGAAATCCGCTATCTCGTTTTGGGTACCTTTTATGTGTAATGCTGAAAGAGAGATTAGGTTTAGCTCTGCCCAATTGAAAATTCTGCCGGACATCCACTGAAGAGTCTGACTTTTTGTCCCCCCCTGCTTGTTTATATAAGCAACAGTTGTTGAGTTGTCTGATAGGATTCTCACATGTCTTTTCTTCAGCATCGGGCCAAAGGCTTTTAGAGCTTTCCAAACGGCAGACAATTCCCTCAGATTTGAGGATACTTGGGAGTAAAATGGGGACCGTAGGCCTTGGACTGATTTTTTAGATGGGCTCCCCAACCTGATTGGCTCGCATCCGTGGTCAGGACTATCAGATTCGGATGATGCCATTCTACCCCCAATGAGAGATTTTTTATGGAAGTCCACCAGCATAAAGAGGCATTTACCCTGGATGGCAGATACACTCGATTGTTGAGAGATGTTTGTTTTTTGTCCCAACAATATAGAAGGAAGGACTGAAGCTGTCTTGAGTGGGCCTGTGCCCATTTTACAGAGGGTATTGTTGACGTCATTAGTCCCAGAATAGTCATCACTTCTCTGATAGTGACTGTCGGCGCCCGGCTGAAGGTTTGTATCCTTGCAATCAAATCCTGTTGTTTTTGGACCGGGAGAGACGATGACATGCGAACTGAATCTAGACGGACTCCGAGGAACACACACTGTTGGCTTGGAATTAACATGGACTTTTGGAGATTTAGCATCCATCCTAAATTTGAAAGAGTGTTCTTTGTAAATGCGAGGTCTTTTAAAAGTTTCTCCCGTGATGGTGCCACAATCAACAGGTCGTCCAGGTACGGGATCACAAGTATTTCCGCCTGATGAAGATAGCTGGCTACGTCCGACATAACTTTTGTGAAAACCTTCGGGGCTGCGCATAATCCGAAGGGAAGTACTCGAAACTGGAAGTGCTTGATTTCTCCCCTTATGTAAACCGCAAACCTTAGGTATTTTTGAAACATTTGATGGATTTGGATGTGATAGTAAGCATCGGCGAGGTCCACCGACACCATAAAGCAATTTTTTGTAGCAGATTCACTGTAGATTTTATTGCCTCCATTTTGAATTTCACATAACGTATGTGTTTGTTTAAACCCTTTAGGTTTATTATTAGTCTGAATGATCCATTTGGTTTTTTTACTAGGAATACCGGTGAGTAGAACCCTTTCCCTCTCTGATCTGGAGGAACAGGAATGACCGCTCTTTTGAGCAACAGCTGATCTACCTGTTGCTCCAGAGCCAGCTGATTTGCTCCTAACAAGCTTTTGTTTAACATGAAAACCTCTGGGGGATAGTCTACGAAATCTAGTCTGTAACCTTCTAGCACTACAGAAGAAACCCAGGGAGAGGCTAGAATATTTTCCCAAGCAAGAAAAAATTCCTTTAATCTTCCTCCCACTGGGGTCCTGGCGTCACTTAGAGGATTGTTTTGTATTTTTGTCAGAATTAAACAGGAATCCTTTGCTTCTATCTTTTGAGGTTTGCCAATTCTTATTGGTCTTCTTCCTTTGCTCAAATCTATTACGTCCCTGGCTGCGAAAACTACGTCTCTGATGGAAAAATTTTGATTCTGTAGGGAACCCCATTTTTTTGTCGGACGCCTTTTCAAGGATGTCGTCTAGACCTGAGCCAAACAGTCTGTCCCCTTCACATGGGACGGAGCACAGCTTGTTCTTGGAAGCTGTGTCTCCTGACCACGATTTGAGCCATAGAGACCTGCGAGCGGCATTGACTAGAGCTGCGGATTTTGCAGATAACTTCACAATATCTGCAGAGGCATCAGAGAGAAAACTGGCCGCTTGTTTAAGTACAGGAATAGAAGAAGTAATGTCTTCTCTAGAGGTGCCTGACTGTAAATGCTCCTCTAGCTGCGACAGCCATAAGGACAGGGTTCTCGCTGTATAGGTAGCCGCAATTCCCGGACGGAACGTAGCACAAGTTGATTCCCACGCTTTCTTTAATGAAGCCTCACATTTCTTATCCATAGGATCTTTGAGGAGCCCGATATCCTCAAAAGGTAAGGACGATTTTTTTGATATCTTAGCGATAGGGGCATCAACTTTCGGTGCTTTGTCCCATAAAGCAGAATCATTGTCAGAAAATGTGTATTTGCGTTTGAAAATCCTGGATATAATCTGCCTCTTATCAGGCTCTTTCCATTCATTCATGATCATATTATTAATGTTTGCATGAACTGGAAAAACTCTGCGTTTTCTATCGCCCAACCCTAAGAACAGCTGGTCTTGAATCGACAGCGGTTCCTTAGAGTCTTCCAGATTCATAGTAGCCCTAAAGTTCTTTAATAGAGACTCAGTGTCCTCAATAGAACATAATGGGCGACCAGCAGAATCATCCATATCAGAGGAGTCTGATTCAGAAGAAATTTGTCCCTCATCTGGTTCAGAGTCATTTTCAAAAATATTCTGCGGTCTAGAGGTGGAGGGGCTTGGGGCGACCAAGGCCAGCTTTGCGTCTACCACTGTGCCCACTTCCTCTTTAATAACGGAGCGTAGGCTTTCCACAAGCGAAGGTGTCTCCTCAGTAATCACTTTAGAGGTACACTTAGTGCATAACCACTTCTTATGGGAAACCGGTAAAGACTTTTTACAAGCGGCACACTTTTTCCTTTGTGATGGCTCTGTCCCGGATCTTGAACTCTCCTTGCCCTAAGAAGCAAGGAGAGGAATTAGGCTATATTCTAAATACTGAGAGAAGGGAAAAAGAGCCATCACCTAAGAAGAAAAAGGGATACACAACCCCGTGCACAGAAGATTTGGAAAAGCACATGCTCCAGGAGGAGGCTTACCGGACTGGAGGGCCTGGGAGTCTCAGCAGATTTCTGGCTGGAATCATCCATGCTGGAAGCGGAGGCAGACGATATCAGAGCGGCGTAATGGAAGGAGGCAGGCAAACTCTGCTACAGCAGACATCGGCGTCTGCCGGAGTTCCTGCCTCCATTTTAAGTATGCCGCCCTGTAGCCGACCCGGAAGTGACGCACCGCGCGGCGACGCTTCCGCGCTCTTGCACTTCCGGGATCGCGTACACAGGAGCCCGCCCCCGGCCTCACTCTCCGGCCGATGCGTTCCACGTGCCAGGACAGCACGGGACGCTCTGACGTCATACCTGCGCGCCCGAAGAATGCGCCACGGAAGTCCGCCTCCTGCCCTCTATCACCCGACAGGATATCGCCAGTCGAGTCTCAGCCCGGGGCCGCCGGAATCCTCCGGACTTATGCCGGAGGGACAGAGGACTTACAACAGTAGGTCCTGAGTCACTGTCCCCTGCAACAGCCCTCCAGAGCGTCTCTGGGCCAACAAACCTAAAGGCTGTGTGGAAGATTGCACCATGTCCTGCATCCTAAGGGGCAGGAAACAACTGAAGTGCGTTGGAGGAGGAGGCATTTTTAATTGCACCATAACTAATTGTTTCCTGCCCCTTAGAAGGTGGATCACCCTCCATATCATGCCGTCGTGGAGGCGGAGGGATAAAACGGATCCGTCCTCCATTGACTTTCAATGGAGTTCATGACGGATCCGTCTTGGCTATGTAAAAGATAATACAAACGGATCCGTTCAGAACAGATGCAGACGGTTGTATTATCATGACGGATCCGTTTGTGAGAGCCTGGATGGATCTCACAAACGGATCCTGCAAACGCAAGTGTGAAAGTAGCCTTATATGTAGTTGTTAGTATTTTAAACTGAAAATACTGGGCAACGGTAAGCCAGTAAAGGGATTGACAGGTGGATTAACCAGGCAGCAGAGTAGATGTTGCAGTAGATTGTAGAATGTTGCAGTAATCCAGGCGGGAGATGACGAGGGCAGTGAACGAGCAAGGAGTAAACAAGATGTTCTTGAGCTGAAAGCAGCAGGTGAAGGTAAGGTTTTGGATGTGTGGCTTAAAGAGCACCTTTCATGGTTTGTAGTTAGTGAAGATAAATACCTTTGGTTCCCGGGTACCCCCCCGCTGATGCTGCCACCCTGCCTGGTTTTTTAAAATAGCGCTCCTGCGCCCCCCTATAGTTTTCACGCTCAGTATGTAAATACTGAGCATCGGAACAGGGAGGAGGAGACGCCAGGGTTTCTCAATGGGCGTCTCCTTCTCCCTGGCTGTGCCGCGATCCAATCACAGCGGAGACGTCACAGCCAGGGAGAAGGCGCGTTTTTTTTTCTCCCTGGCTGTGACGCTCTCCACTGTGATTGGATCGCGGCACAGCCAGGGAGAAGAAGACGCCCATTGAGAAACCCTGGCGTCTCCTCCTCCCTGTTCCGATGCTCAGTACATACTGAGCACAAAAACTACAGGGGGGCACAGCAGGGCGTAGGAGCGCTATTTAAAAAAAACAGGCAGCATCAGCCGGGGGGTACCCGGGAACCAAAGGTATTTATCTACACTAAGTACAAACCATGAAAGGTCCTCTTTAAAGAACAAGGCAGAATCAAATGTTATCCCCAGACAGCAGACCTGCGGAACTGGAGAAAGTGTCATGCTATTAACCACAATGGAACCGCAAGTAGGGGGGCTGAGTGATACAGGGGAGACCGTGAATTTAGTTTTCTCCATGGTGAGTTTTAGGAAGTGGGAGGAGAAGAATGAAGGTATAGCTGATAGACACACTGGGTTCTGGACAGCAGGGAAGTATCACCTGGGCCAGAGAGGTAGATTTGAGTGACATCAGCATAGAGTTGGTATTGGAAGACATGGGACTCAATAAGCTGTCTCAGGCCGAATGTATAAATTGAGAAAAGTAGGGGACCCAGGACAGAGCCTTGAGGAACACCAACAGAGAGGGGTCGTGATGAAGAGGTAGAATATAAATGTGAAATGCTGAAGGTTCTGTTGGTGAGGTGTGGGGAGATCCAGGAGAGGGCCAGGTCTTTGATGGCAAAGGAAGAGAGAAATTCACTGAAAAAATGCACTAAAACAGTAGATGCAAACAATATATGGACTAAGCCCTCACTCTATAGATAAAATCTGAGACTCTTAGCCAATACATTTTGATACAAAAATACAAAATACATACAAAATACATCTGTGCCCACCTACCCAGCGCCACGGTGGTCTCAGTCCAGGCAGCTCCTACGCTAAACCTTCCTATGCGGTTGTGCATCTATGTTTAGGTGCGTAGACCCTGCACAAATAGTGTGCTGCTCCTAGTTACCTCTGTGTGCATCAGCAACCAATGAGAGGAAGAGCACACACACCTATATGTACCACCTTAATCAAGGTCGCCTCCTAGATAGGTGGGGCAAAAGTGCACATGAATGCTACTCCCCTGGTTATAGGAGCGCATTCACACCAGAAGGTGCTACACCTTCCAGAGACAAAAATATTTACGGAAAACATATACAAACATCCTGCACCATGTGATAGTAAAATGTGCGGATGTACAAGACTAAATTTAGAAATTCACGGAAAAAATGCACTAAAACAGTAGATGCAAACAATATATGGACTAAGCCCTCACTCTATAGATAAAATCTGAGACTCTTAGCCAATACATTTTGATCAAAATACATCTGTGCCCACCTACCCAGCGCCACGGTGGTCTCAGTCCAGGCAGGTCCTACGCATCGACTGTTTATAGCAGTGGTGGCGAACCTATGGCACTGGTGCCAGAGGCGGCACTCGGAGCCCTCTCTGTGGGCACCCACACCCTGGAAAATGTCTGTGGTGTACCAATATGTCTTAGACTTCTCCTGCCATTCATCAGCACAGGGTGCACTATGAACAGCACAGACAGCACATTGAATGTAAGCAGAATATTATAGCTAAATTATACATGGAAGATATACTATATTGGTATTCAGGTTAAAATACTGTGTTGGCACTATGAGATAAATAAGTGGATTTTGTGTTACAGTTTGGGCACTCGGTCTATAAAAGGTTAGCCATCACTGATCTATAGTGATATCTATACTGATTTTATCTATAGAGTGAGGGCTTAGTCCATATATTGTTTGCATCTACTGTTTTAGTGCATTTTTTCCGTGAATTTCTAAATTTAGTCTTGTACATCCGCACATTTTACTATCACATGGTGCAGGATGTTTGTATATGTTTTCCGCAAAGGAAGAGAGAGTTTGTAACAGGAGAGAATGGTCAACAATATCAAAGGGAGAGGACAGATCAACTAGGAGGAGCATAGTGTAGCTTTTAGCTTTGGAAGCTATCAGATCTTTGGCGACTTTGGTTAGGACAGTTTCAGTGGAGTAATTGAGTCTGAAGCCGATTGCAGCTTATCAAAGAGTGAGTGGGATGAGAGGTGGGAGGACACAGTAGAGCTGTGCGAGGGCTCATGTTTTTTTGGGGCAATCTGTACTTTTCAGTGATACCATTTTGAAGTGTGAGTCACTTTTTATAAAAACTTTTTGGGGAGTTGAAGTGACAAAAAAAATGTTGAATTGGTCTTTTTTTTCCCCGTGACACCATTCACCATATGGGGTTATACTGTTATATTTTAATAGTACGGACGATTACGCATGCGGCAATGCCCATGATGTGTTTTTTTTATTGGTTATGTATTTTTATTCTGATGTGGCGGAAAGGGAGGTCATTTGAACTTTTATATATATATTTTTTTTTATATTTTTAAACTTTTTTTAAAAACTTTTTAAAGTCACCCTGACATTAGATTGCCCTTTGTGTTCTGTGATGGCCACATTTACAATATAACAATCCAGTGCTGCCACCTGCTGGCCTGTATTGGTATATTTTAGTAATAGCTAAAGAGTGGAAAATTGGGAGATGAGGGGTGTGGGAGGAGGCAGCAGGGGGCAGATTAGAGAATTAAAGGGTTTGTGTCATCTTGGACAATGGGGGCATATTGCTACGATATGCCCCCAGCGGTGGGACCCGCACCTATATCAGGAACGGATCCTCGAAAGCGAAGGAGGGCGCACTGCACACGCGCAGCCACCCTCCATTCATTTTCTATGGGCCCATCGAAAATAGCACTGGCTCGGCTATTTCCATCGGCTCCATAGAAATGAATAAGAGTGGGGGCCGTGCCTGCGCAGTACACTCCCATTCATTTCTATGGGGAGCCGGCTTGGTGGTGGCCAGACTGGAGTCCTCCAGCCACCACCTTGCGGGGCTCCGTTCTGGATATAGGTGCGGGTCCCAGCGGTGGGACACGCATCTATAAGACAATGGGGGCATATCCTAGCGATATGCCACCATTGTCCATGATTAGACAGCCCCTTTGTTTGGGGTTGTGGGAAAGAAATGATATAAGAGTAGGGAAGTAGCCCTGTTTAAAAAAGGTGAGTGCAGACTTGAATTTCAGAACAGCTTGTTTGTGTGCATGTAGCCTAAGGAAGGCTTCATCCTATACAAACGTGCCGTGCTTTGCAATCTGCAAAACACCGATGCTGGCCGCGTGCGTTCTGTAATTTGTGGAACGGAACGGTCCACAAATTTTAAAAATGCCTATTCTTGTCTGCAAAATGGACACAAATAGGACATGTTCTTTTTTTGTGAGGCCACAGAACAGAGCAACAGATGCGGACAGCACACGTTGTGCTGTCCACATCTTTTAAGGCCCCATTGAAGTGAATGAGGCCTTAGAGTGGGTTTTCTTCCAGCCTTGTTGAGCAACTTTGGAAGCTTATCTCAGTATTTTGTCTGGTGAGTGTGCCAGGGTTGTTGATTGATTTGCCAGATTCTAGTATGTATGAGAGTGGCATCTAAGTCAAGGGCTGAAGTAATTGTGGTTATGTAGAAAGCAGCGGCTGTGTCAATGTTCTGAAGGGAAGATATGGTGGACAGCAGTGAGAGAGAGACAGAGTGTGTGTGAATGGAGAGTTGTTTGAGATTTCTGTGAGGGTGTAATAGTTTTTGGACTGGAAGGATGGTTGACTAAAGAATGGTTGAGAGGAAATGTAGAAACCAGGTATTGAAATGGTCGAAAAAGGCAGTAATAGGACATGGTGGACAGTAGATGATGGCTACTTGGAGGTTGGAGAGAACATGATGAAGGAGTGAACTTCAAAAGAGGGGAGGTTGTGAAGGGGTAGAGATGAGTTGAAGGAGCAGTTACCTGATAGGAGGAGACCAACACCACCACCATGTGTGGGCGGAGAGTGTGAGGTGTTCCATAGGATAGTGCGGCAGGGGAGGCTGCGTCAGTGGGTGTCAGCCATGTTTCTGTGAGGCCAAGGAATGTAAGTTTCTGGTAAATGAAGAGGTTGTGGAGGTAGGAAAGTTTATGGATATGGAGGTGATGATGGTGAATACAAAAGAATACATGTTTAGGTGATATAGATGTAGAGGATAATGTTGACAAGATATGTAAGGGAAATGGTATTTCCTTCTGTTCACTTCAGGTTCAATTCCTGTGATACACTTAAATGTTGCCCGCAAATGACTAAGGCCATAAATGATCAAATTTCTCCAATGTATACAATTTAGAAATTCTAATGAATGATACCAGGTGTGAATAAGAGTTGGGAGGAGCAATTAAACTTAATCAGGAAAATGAGGTGTGAATGTCATTCAGATCAGTTTGTGACAGGACTGCTGTGATCAGTGGAACATCCACACCAATCATCTGTGCTTCATCTGATGTGCTTAGTATTGCAGCTCTGGCCTCTTCACTTGATGTTACATGGCCTAGGTAAAAACCTCAGCTGATTGGTGGGCGTGCTGGGAGTCAGACCCCTGACAATCTCATATTGAAAACCCCTTTAGTTAGAGACAATGCAGGGAGGAAGACAAGATGTGGCGGCCAGGACTGGTCACCACAGGGGGCAGCGTTTAGGGAAGTATTTTGTGATGTATTCAGGTGTTTGGTTCTGCTGGGACCCTGCCTAATTGTGTTGGCCTCACCTTCTACTAATCTGGATTTGTCTACAACATGGGGCCACTATTATTTTTTTTTTCCGCCATTGTCCTGCTGTCCCAAGCAGGCACAGACATCACTATTCTCCCTTTGTGTATTGGGACTAGTCCTCAGTGAACTTTCCTCCTGCCCCTGTCCAGGTGCTGGTTAAGTTGCTGATCAGCCTGCCTATATAGCTGAGCAGTGGATCCACCTCCTTGCCTGAGCTTTTCTAGATGCTAGTAACCAGCGAAGGCGATCTCGTCTGAATACCAGTGTAGCGAACCTCATCTGTCTACTGATTCTGCTACTTTCCCCCGGCCCAGACCTTGAAATGTGACCTGGACTATGCATGTATTCTGTCTGCTCCAACCCTGGAATTTGTTTTGGAATACGCAAGTACTGAGCCTGCTCTGGCTATTGGACTGTATTAAGACTACACTTTTGCCTGTGTCCTTAGTGCTTCGCACCGGAGTCTCTGACCCCCGTGCGTCAGCAGCCAACTACACCAGGACTACTTCAGAAGGTAGCTGCCTGGTTGGTTCTCTGCAGCAAAGTCCAGATCCCTGTATAGGGATTAAAGGGTGAATACTAGGGAACTGGCATGACAGCGTCCTTAGGTTTAGCCCGAAGTTAAACTGTTTAGTTGGGATAGTGGGTCCACACCCACTATCTGCTTTTAGGTCCTTCTTTTCAGGGTGGCCTGAATTATAGGTCAATGCCATGGTAATTTGAAGAAACACAGTGGGTAGCAGTGGAAGAAAACATTGCTTCGCACGGGTATATTTAACACCTTAACGACCTAGGACGAGAATGCTCGTCCTAATATGGCGTTACTTAATGCCCTAGGACGAGCATTCTCGTCCTAGGGTTAAGGTAGTGCTGCTGCCGCAATCTGCAGCAGGGGCCCGGCTGATACTAACAGCCGGGCCTCTGCTGTATTCGCCAGCACCGGTGATTACACCGATGCCGGCGGATTAACCCCTTGTATGCCGCGGTCACGCTGACCGTGGCATACAAGGTAATTGCGGCAGCTGTTAAAGCCATCGGGTCCCCGTGAGGCGGTGGGGGTAGGCCCGATGGCTGAGATGGAAGCCCCGATGCCTTGCCCAGAGGCATCGGGACTCCCATCTACGGAAGCCCAGGAGACCCAGCCACAGCACTGGGTCTCCTAGGCAACGGTCAGCGTCTCACAGTGTGAGACGCTGACAGTTGAATGCAGCACAATACAGATGTATTGTGCTGCATTCAATCAGGGATCAGACCCTGAAATGTTAAAGTCCCTTACTGGGACATAAGTGAAATGTTAAAAAAAAAAAAAAGTTAAATAAAAGTGTTTTAATAAAAAAAAATAATAAAGTTTCAATAAAGAAAAAAGCCCCTTCCCCATAAAGAAACACATAAAAATAGAAAAAAAAATAAAAAATATACATATTAGGTATCGCCACGTCCGTAAAAACCTGCTTTATTAATATATCACATGATCCAGCCCGCCCGGTCAACACCGTAAAAAATAAAAACTGTCTAAAAAAAGTCATTTTTGGTCACATTTCATCACAAAAATTGTAATACCAAGCGATCAAAAAAGCGTATGCCCCCAAAAATAGTACCAATCTAATCGTCATCTCATCCTGCAAAAAACGAGCCCCTACCTGAGACAATCGCCCAAAAAAGTAGAAAAATTACAGCTCTCTGACTATGGAGACACTAAAATGTGATTTTTTTTTTTATTTTTTTTTTTGTGCTTCAAAAATATTGTGTAAAACTTAAATAAATAAAAGTATACATATTATATATTGCCGCATCCGTAATGACCAGCTCTATAAAAATATCACACGATCTAACCTGTCAGATGAATGTTGTAAATAACAAAAAATAAAAACCATGCCAAAACTAGTTTTTGTTACCTTGCCTCACAAAAAGTGTAATATAGAGCTACCAAAAATCATATGTACCATAAAATAGCACTAACAAAACTGCCAACTTATCCCGTAGTTTCCAAAATGGGGTCAGTTTTTTGGAGTTTCCTACTCAAGGGGTGCATCAAATGTGACATGGCAACAAACTTTTTCCAGTGAAATCTGCCCTGGCGTTCCTTTCCTTCTGCGCCCTGCCGTGTGCCTGTACAGAAGTTTATGATGACAAATGGGGCATTTCTGTAAACTACAGAATCAGGGTAATAATTACTGAGTTTTGTTTGGCAGTTAACCCTTGCGTTATTCTCAGAATAAAATGATTCATATGGAAAATCTGCCAAAAAAGTGAAATTCGGAAATTTTGGCTACATTTTCCTTTAATTCTTGTGGAACACCTAAAGGGTTAATAATGTTTGTAAAATCAGTTTTGAATACCTTGAGGGGTGTAGTTTCTAAAATGGGGTCATTTTTGGGTGGTTTCTATGATGGAAGCCTCACAAAGTGACTTCAAACCTGAACTGGTCCTTAAAAAGTGGGTTTTGGAAATTAAGTGAAAAATTTCAAGATTTGCTTCTAAATTTCTAAGCCTTCTAACGTCCCCAAAAAATAAAATTTAATTTTCAAAGTGATCCAAACCTGAAGTAGACACATGGGGAATGTAAAGTCATAACTATTTTTGGAGGCATTACTATGTATTTTAAAAGTAGAGAAATTGACATTTGGAAATTTGCAAATTTTTCTAAATTTTTGGTAAATTTGGTAGTTTTTTTTTTTTATAAATAATGAAATATTTTGACTCAAATTTACCACTGTCATGAAGTACAATATGTGACGAGAAAACAATCTCAGAATGGCCTGGATAAGTAAAAGCGTTCTAAAGTTATCACCACATAAAGTGAGACATGTCAGATTTGCTAAAAATGGCCTGGTCCTTAAGGTGAAAAATGGCAGGGTCCGGGGGCGTGGTTTAGCGGGACCTTGGGGGGTATGCTTTTAAGTCCTTTTAGTGGAAGAAAACATCTTTTATTACTACTGAACGGTAGTAGTCTAATATTAGTCTATTTCATCCTCCCACCCCTGCAGCTGACAGAAGTTTATTTTTACCTTCATTTTTCAATCCCCATTGGCTGCGGAGGGGGAAGGGGGCGTGGCCTGACAGAGTTGGGGTGTGGCTTAGTGAAACCTGGAGCAGGTGTTGTAAGTCCTTCTTTTGAGAGTGGTGTGAATCACAGGTCGGTGCCATGGTAATTTATGAGGACACGCAATGGGTAGCAGTGGAAGATTTACTACTGAATGGTCAAAGTCTAAAATTAGTCTAAAACATAAGTTATATTTATGGTAACCGGAATACCCCTTTAACAGTATGATCCACAGCGCTCTGCCCCTTTAAAGCATTGAATAGAAATGACTGGATTGTTACCTGAGCTCCTCAGCTGGCTGCTAATTACCTGGCTGTGTTGTTATGGAAACCTGCCCTACCTGTGTGTGTCTGTGCAGAGAACGGCAGTTGGGGTTTAAAACCAATGCTGTCAGGCTAATATTGGCTAATGCAGGTCATATTTTGGGAATATCTCGGGAACAATATATCTCAGGAACGTTAGAGAGATGAGACCTGGTCTAAAACCTTCCCGGGCACCTGATGTACCGAATTTGGTGAAAATCGGTCCAGTAGTTTGGTTGCGCATAGAGAACAGACAGACAGAAACTCATTTTTATAATATTAAGAGAAAGAGATAAGTTACAGCAATAGTCAAAGTGTTATTTGTTCATTTTTCTGTTCACTTGCAGTAATACTGATTGTTATCCTTCAATCAGCGCTTGGCATGCTCAATGAATAATAAAGTACCATCCCCTTTTCAGTAAGTTTTGGCTTTCTAGCAGTTCATCATGTTTTTTTTTTGACTGTTGTTTGCATGTTACATTATTTCTTTTAAACACGTGCCCCTGTGTCTGCCACCAAACCTGCTCCTCTAAATAAAGTATAGTATACCCCCAACACAGCTCCCTGGCCATATTTATTACTGAATGTATGGTAGCCTAGCCTATAACTCAGTGATGGCTTACCTCGGCACTCCAGCTGTGGTGAAACTGCAACTCCCAGCATGCTCCACTCATTTCTATGGAGTTCTGAGAACAGCCAAGAAAGTGTACATCTTGGGAGTTGTAGTTTTACCACAGCTGGAGTGACGGAGGTTAGCCATCACAGCTATAACTGGTAATACTGCTTTTTTTTTTTCAAGCCCCAGAAAATGGTGAATATTTCCTTGAGATTAAAATAATTCACAGACAAAAAGCAAAAAGATAAACTTTTTTATTAATAAAAATAATAAAACAAATATGGTTTGTGACAATTCTAAGAGACTTAGGTCTGGATTTATAAACGGTTGTCCTATATGTGAAACATCTTAAAGGTAAAAACAGCAAGACGTTCCATATATCGGCATCCTTCCATTAACCCTGGCCTGAGACACGAATGACTAACAACTGGTCACTATTGCAGCAGTAATGAATGGCACATTTTCCACCTTCTCCACTAAGGTCCACTATGGCTTCTCTACCAGATCAGCTGTTAACAAAAGGACCATTATGAGCGCCCAACCAAAATACTGCTGTGAAGAACTGCTTCTTATGGGTGTTACAGGCATCTTTTGGAACATCAATTATATTTACAAGGACATCAATGCAACTAAACTAAATGTGCTAAGAATCTTGTCTGATCTTGCGGTTCACATGGCCATATCAGCTGTTCAGGGTTTCAGAAGCTGGACCGATATATACTGGCAAATGGCCTGGCCTGGTTTGTTTGATCAAAGCAACCCCTTTAAAGGGCATCTGTCATCTCTGAAGCACCCTCCAAACTAGTGTAAGTGGTGTATAGTGTAAGTGACGTCGAGTCCGGTTATGTAAGTTTTATCTTCATACTCACTTCCATTCCAACGCTGTGCTCCCACAAACCTGCAGTAAAATGCACTCACTGGACTCCGGTGATCACTCACATAATGGAGAAGACTCAAAGACGAGTCC
Organism: Rhinella marina; assembly: GCA_900303285.1. Taxonomy (NCBI): domain Eukaryota; kingdom Metazoa; phylum Chordata; class Amphibia; order Anura; family Bufonidae; genus Rhinella; species Rhinella marina. Next base: position 11,245 of record ONZH01015106.1, on the reverse strand, counting down.
TCTCAATGTATTTTACTGCTGGTTTGTGGGAGCACAGCGTCAGAATGGAAGGGAGTATGAAGATGAAACTTACATATTCGGATTCAGCATCACTTACACTATACATCGCTTACTCTAGTTCAGGGGGTGTTTCGGAGCTGACAAGTTCCCTTTAAACAATGTATTTTTTCAATCAACATAGAGCTTATGTGCATCACCATAATTCAGGTGTTGGCTATCATTATGGGGAAAAAAACAAAACTTTGCAAAGGTTTTCCTGGTTACACCTGATGGTGCATCTAAGCCTGTTCTTATCAGTGAATATGGCTGAATATATACACACACACAAGCCTACATGGTGCATGAACCTTAATCAGAACATGGCCTATTAAACATATTTTTTAAAGACTTTTTGGTTTAATTTTTCAGGTTACTATATTAAAAGAAAATCCTACAACCCAGCAATTTTTGCACTGGCCTAGTATTATGTCGAGACTTCCTGTTTTGTACAGGTAACTTTACAGTAGCTATTGCATTATCATTTCTGGCAGAAATACAATGGGAGATATTACCTTTGTATAGATAACACAGCATCCACTATTCACAATAGCTGATATCACTCCATCTTGAGATCTCCTGCAGTCTAGTGTCAAAACAGCATGACTGTATTTTTTTTTTGTGACATGAAATATTAATAAAAAAAAAAACTCCAAAAATTCTAAAAAAAAAGTTTCACATAAAACTTGATTTCAACAATAGTATATTTTCTGATGACACATTGCTTTAAAAGGGTTGTCACATCTATTTCCCAATGATTTTAATAATCAGAATTAGAACGTGTTCCAGCTAATATCTGCTTAAGAAGACAATCAAAAGCTAAAATAATATATTGGGGAAACAGTAGTAAAATACTGAAATCAAGTGTATTGGGGAATTTTCGAATTCAGTTCAGTTCAAGCCAAAAATGGAGTTGCAAAGAGCCAAATTTGGTGACCTTACTTAAATAAACATGTTTTAAAAGACTGCAGATTTTAACTTTTAAGGAGATCATTTAATAAAATAAAAAAAAGGTAAGAAAGAAAGGGTTAAAATAAGGAAACATTATTTACTACCACTGTTATAGTTCAGCTGCCCTTCCGACACTGGTCCGGTCCCTGCTGGTCTTCACTTCCTGTCTTGGCTCAGTACACCAAAAATGGAAGGAAAAGCCTGATCAACACATCACTGCCCTTAGCCAGTGTCGGCCATTCCGCCATGCTGAGGTGAGACAGGAAGTGCCTGGGAAACTCTTTAAAGGCTATGGACACCTTTGGGGCATCCTCTAAAATGGTTATTGCATTCTACTCATAATTGGCTAACATTTTTTTCCCTGTTCTTCTTTTCTAATTATTTTCAACAGTTTGTCTTCTACAGCCCTCAGTTTTCACGGACTGCAGACTGTTCCTTCTGGTTTTCACTAAAATCTGTCACAAACCTGCTGCGACAGCTTCTGTAGCTCTTGACTCTACTCTCCTAACAGCTGATAAACACTCTTAAGCTAAATTATGATGAGCATAAGATAAGAATACGGCTTATATGAACGTTTATGAGCTGTCGAAGAACTAGAGATAAGGGCTGCAGACAGAGCAGCTTTCTGATGGATTTCAGTGAGAAGTAGAAAGAACAGTCTGCAGAGGCAGTGAAAACTGAACATTGTAGAAGACAAACTGTTGCAAATGTCTAACAAAGACAGACTGGAAAATGATTTTTAGCACAAGATAACTAGAATACAATTAAAAATGCCCCTAAAAGGTGTGTCCATAGCCTTTAAAATAATTATGTACCCTTTATACAGCAGATGGCCAAGTGAGCTTTCACTTGACAACACAAGGATTAAGGGGGCTAGCCTGTACAAAATATGTGGAGTAACACCATTTTTTTTTTTATTTCTTAAACCTATAACTCTATAGTAGTGTTTTATAGTAATCTCTGATATGCTGAAAGATGCCCTTAACACCCACTGCAGCATTTCACCTGGCAGTCTCATGTTCTGTGCCTCTTAGGCATCATTTCACTGATGTTGCTGAGAAGTGCAAGATTATAGTAATGCAGCATTTTGAGTGCAAATCACAGTAAAGTTAGATCAGAGACAATAGAAGTGTGCACAGAATTGTGACTTTGTTCAAAAGTGAACTACAAACACATTAAAATAAAGTGAAACTTTAGCACAATAAATTAAATGGAGTCCATATTCCTCCTGAGAGTATTCCCATTTCTCAACCCAAATGGAACGCTTCGCAAAAATGAACACTGAAACACTTGTAACCTGGCAGATCAGCCCTTTTCCTTTCCAAAATGAGGGCTACATACATCTTAAGGCGACAGCGATATTACGCACAATAGAAGACAATTTACAATTTATCTTAACACAGTATCAAACAGTAGATGAAAGATCATTTTTGGCTGGCTGTTGCTAGATTAAACCAATAGCCTTGACAGTACGTCAGTAAGAGCCATCAAGATGTGAACGGTTTGTTCTAGCTTATATGGGTGGTGATATCTAATGCACCATCTTCCTCCAAAACTGAATCATAGAAGTAACTCTTGTAATTCAAATGGTTAATACGCAAAAGAATACATGGCAAAGAAACGGGAACGCAGGACAACATAAGGCCAAAGAGAGGTCTTAATCAGAAACAATAGTAGTGTAGTAACTATTCATTCCATTTGGAGTATGCAAATACATGGGGGAGATGAACTAAGCTAAATGTGCCAGATCATACATAGTCTTACATGCCTTGCGTACTTATTGTACTTAATGTAAGACAACCAAGAGCTGGTGTAAGGAAAAGTGTTTGATATGTCTATCAAGATGCGCCAAATCTATCAGCAGGAGCCACTTCACATCTTCTGCAGCCTGTCTGGTGTTTAGCTGTCAAAATTTCAGATAGTAATAACATATCTCCCACAATGCTGAAATCAGTGCCTACCTAAATCTAGGCTGCATCACCTCTGTGGTTGGCGGTGTGGACACATCTGCAGCTGATCTGCCTTTAACCTGTAAATCCAATAGACATTTCTCCTGAAACAGCCATTCTCTCCACCATACATGTGCAACATTTGGGTTAAGAAAGTATGAAAACCAGTCAGCTGACTGCTACACATTATCTGAACACACATACAACATTTCTACCATACCCTGAGGTTTAGAATATCTGACGTTCCTATGCGCACATAGACAACATCTGTTCCCCCCACATTCCAATATCAAGAAGGTTTTCACCATTGCAAAAGTAAAGCCAAAAGACCTGCGTTATTCATAATCCTTAGAGACATTAGGAAGTTTATAGCTTATATACGCCAAGACTAATCCTAGTCTTACAGATGAAAACTGGCCTGACTGAACGACAATCTAAGGATTTAATGCTGGTTTCTACCCGTGCTCCCACATACGCATAAAGTGCACTGCGTCTGTGATAACATGCATGCTTGTGTGTCTCCTAGTACACGCACGCACATCAAGCTTAACACCCATTCAGAAACAAATGTACAAACACGTGGAAATAATCTCAATCTTGCTGCTACTTTCATTATGTGGTACACTCTTAGTTTACCCACCCTATTGAGTTTGCTGATGTTTGGGGAGACGTTGAGGCAGATGTCCACTAGCAATCTGTAATGATAGCTGTATACGTATGGGGTGGTAGAGGATAAAGTTTTCAGTACCTATACCAATTACTCATTCTCCTTGTTCCATACACAAGCTTCCGAGGGTTGAATTCTTTCTTCGAGCAGGCCAAAGAGGAAAACTATAAATTAAATACAAGATACTCCATGCAAATAAGGCTCCTAACATTCCAAAATATAGATGTACCCACTTACATTGGCACTTGTTTTCTTCATACATGAAATAAAAAGTTAAAACATGACAGACCAAAGAATTGAACACTGGCACATGAAGTTCACCAGTAGCTGGGGAGCCTCAGGTAGCAGGTGCCCATTTTAGGGGATGTAAACTCTTACATTTAATACTGCAAATATTTTAGCTATAGTTTCCCTTTAAACTTACTTTCTACCAGAAAGAATACCACCCACGCAGCAGCTTAGAGATTGGAAATTGTTGCCTCCTTGCCAAAATTAGAAATGAAATGAAACCATATGACATTTCACCATGCTCGTCCATGCGGTTTTACGGATATTGGGGACAATTTGTTTCTTCTGATATCAGGTCTTTCTTTTTTTTTTCATTTTAAATACTTTTTTTCATAAAATACATCCCTCCTACAGAAAAATAAAATGCAAAGTGTGCGTGAATAAAAATAAAATAATAGTGATGTGACAATCTGGCGTTACGTTCCTAATGGAAGATATGTGATGTTTCCCTCTTGGTCCAAACAGACCTCCCCTTGGCCTGAGGTCTCCTGCTCTGCAGTATTAGTGGATGCAGCCCTCCGGGTGTCCTTTTGTTGTAGCGTCCTTTCAGCTGCTAATTTCAGATTATCGAAGTTCAATACTTTTTTCTGCTTGGTTAGTGTGTTCTTGGATGGGAGCTCTAAGTGATCCAGCTGGTTGGACACACTCCTGCATGGGTCTACTGGAGAGGGCTGCTCAGCTTCATCGCTGACTTGTGCTGAATCATCGGTGACCTGGGTTTTTGAGTCACTGTTTTCCTCATCAACAGGACTCTCTTCTTGCTCAGTGTCGGACTCGCCTTCTTCCTCCAATGTCAGTTCAAACTGAAACTTGTCTCCTGCAGTACTTCCCCTGTCAGGGTCTTGATCTTCTGGTGGAGGGGATGGACTTTGGGGGATCATGCTTTGATACCACTCTCTATTGTCCTCTAATGTGTCCAGTATTTCCTGGGCATCTGGGTGTACCAAGTCAGCCCAAGTTTCCCACAGAGGATGCACAATGTAGTCAATAAAACCAACCTGCAAAGAAAGGAAGATACAGATGTGAGTGCAAGCTATATTCACAGTCACAGTCTCACATGACATTAGTATTCGAACACATACATGTAGCCCACTACAACTACTACTACTACCACTACTACTACTGTGTAACAGTGTATTAAAGGGGTATTCCCGTAAAGTAACTTAATTTTTGAAAAACTGCATTAAGGCTGCAAGTTGTGACCCAACCAGAACCCATAATTATACAGAATCCATTTGTCTAGCTCCTGTGTGAGCCTGCAACACACAGAGTATCATGGCGCCTGATCTTCCCTCACAAAACTACAATCCCCACAATCCCTAGCTTTCCTGCTGTGAGTGTTGATGATTACTTATTGGCTCCCTGATATTCCAGTCTGGTCACACCCCCTCCACTCAGTAATCAGCAGCACACTGACATTTAGCTAGAGAATTGATAGCAACACACGGAGCATGCTCGACCTAACAAAGGCTCAGAACTACAGGTCGATGCCATGGTAACTTATGAGGAAACACAGTGGGTAGCAGAAGAAGAAAACTACTTTTATTGATGATGAATTAGTCTAAAACATAAGTTATATTTATGGTAACCGGAATACCCCTTTAAAGAGATCAGGCTGACTCCATCACAGAAAATGCACGTAGTGAGCACTATGGTTAAAGGGAATGTGTCATCAGAAAATGACCTATGGTTTAAATCACATTTTTATGTTTAACATATTTTAACTTTAATTTTCCATTTCAATATCAATATTTAAACAAAAACCATAAAATCCTGCAGTTTTCACACTGCCCACTAAGAATAATAATAGGCGCCACTTCTTGGTCTGTACAGCTCACTGTACTGCAGTTACCTGCTTATCTGTACACAGAGGTGATATCATGACTGACAGGATTAGAATCACAGATGAGACAGGATCCACCTTTCACAATAGGTGATTGTTAAAGCTTATCTATTCTTTCCTTGTACAATGAGCTCTGCACAGGTCACAGAGCATGCCTAGAAACTCCCCCATAGAAGTCACTGAGGTCCCCTCCAGACCACTATGTCCATGGACCATGGGGCTGTCGTAAAGCAATTTTTTTAATACTTTCTAAATGCTGTTAAGAACAGCTCAGGCAAGATGGCTGCCCCATAGTAATGTTCAGGGAACAGAATAAAGAAAATCTGTAATCAGAAAATAAAAAGACATTAGAAACAAAAGGATGTGTGTTACTATCTGGCGCAAGAAGATAGTAATGGATGTGACAAATCTTTCATAATCTGTTTTAATCCCTTAAAGACCGGGCCAATTTGTTTGTGATAATTCGCTTTTGTGTTTTTATTTTTTCCTCCCGGTCTTCCAAGACCTATAACTTTTTTTTTACATTTGTATAGCCTTAGGAAGAATATTTTTATGTGAGAAAAGTTGTATTAATTTGACAATTTAAATCATAATACCTTGTATTGTAAAACAGGGGATACAAATTTTTGTTCGGCGAAAAATTTTGCCATGGTTTTTCGGGTTTGTTTTGTTTTTATGGAATTCATTATGCGTTAAATATGTCATGAGCTTATTCTGCAGGTCCATACAATTAAGACGATATCAAATTTATGTAAATTTTATTTTACAACTTTAAAAAAATAAAAACCTTTGAAAAAATAAAAATTTGTTTTTCCTTGCACAGCAAGCCGTGTTTTTTATTGGTACCATTTTTAGAGTAAATATGACTTTTTAATCCCATTTCATTCAATTTTTCTGGGAGGAGCAAGGTGACAAAAAAGTCAAACTGGCACTTTTATTTTTTAGTTATGGCATTCACCACTCAGGAAAAATTTTTATACATTTTTTTAGAAACTTTCAGATGCAGGCAGCTCACTATGAGTGGTCTGGGAGCCTTCACAAAGCCCCAAGCTCTCTCAGCAACCAATCAGAGCGCCGCTATTTTGTCACAGGGGCTCTAATTGCTGGATAGAGAAAGCCCCCTTCTTCTGCCTAACTTCTCAGATGGCGCAGTTGCTATTGGCTGCTGTATCTGAGGGGTTAAATGAGCAGGATAGGCATTATCTCAAATCCCAGTCATTGTGGCACAGTGCTGGCTATTACACAGCCGGCACTTATCGCATATGGAGCAGGATCAACTAAGGGCCTGCTCCATACAACTCTTGCATCCTGCACACATACTTTTATGTCAGGGATTGTGAAGAGGTTAACCCCTTCACAGCCTACTATTACACTTAGGTACATATAGAAACATAGAAGATTGACGGCAGAAAAAGACCACCTGGTCCATCTAGTCTGCCCTTTTATTATCCTTTTATTGTTATCTTAGGATAGATACATGTTTATCCCAGGCATGTTTAAATTCAGTTACTGTGGATTTATCAACCACCTCTGCTGGAAGTTTGTTCCAAAGCTTCTACTACTCTTTCAGTGAAATAATATTTTCTAATGTTGTTCTTGATTTTTCCCCCAACTAACCTCAGATTGTGCCCCCTTGTTCTTGTGTTCAGTTTCTTATTAATAACCCTTCCCTCCTGAACTTTATTCAGTCCTTTAACATATTTAAAGGTTTCAATCATGTCCCCCTTTCTCTTCTTTCCTCCAGACTATACATATTAAGAACTCTGAGTCTTTCTTGATAAGTTCTATGCTTCTATTTGGACACTGACACAAATTTTATTTAGTTTTTTACCTGTTTACTAAAGCATATTTCAAGTTATAGTTATATAATGGACATGGACATAAAGTCCAGACTTTTAGTTTTCATTTGAGGGTATCCACATTAAAATTGAATGAAGGGTTTAGGAGTTTCAGCTCCTTTACATGTGGCACCCTGTTTTTAAGGGGACCAAAAGGCGGTTTCATGGGCAGGTGTGGGCAATTCCTTCATTATTTCACTCTCAATTAAGCACGTAAAAGGCCTGGAGTTGATTTGAGGTGTGGTGCTTGCATTCTGAAGTTTCTGCTGAGAAGTAAACATGCGGTCAAAGGAGCTCTCCATGCAGGTGAAACATCTGCGAAAATAAAAAAAAAACTCATCCGAGAAATTTCTGCACTATTAAGAGTGGCAAAATCTACAGTTTGGTACATCCTGAGAAAGAACGCAAACACTAGTGACCTCAACAATGCAAAAAGACCTGGACGCCCAGTGGCAGATGATCGCAGAATAATTACCATGGTGAAGAGAAACCCCTTCACAACTGCCAACCAAGTGAACAACACACTCCAGGATATAGGGGTATCAATATCCAAATCTACCATAAAGAGAAGACTGCATGAAAGTTTGGTACAAAGTTTGGTACACGTCGTACTTATGTTCTGGCCGCCTCTCGGCAAGTTTGCCGTGCTGCGGCTGGATCCGCGGCCCGCCCCCATTACAGTGAATGGGGCCAGAGTGTAGTTAACCAGTGGCAGCACGAATCCACTGCCGCTAGTATGAAAGTACCCTTAGTCATTTACAGAGGGAGAGGACTCCCTCTTACACCATCAGACACCATGCATTGTGATCATTGGGTGCCAAAGGTAGCCATGGCAACTGGAGGCCTAACAATGGCCAATGGCTCTATTAGGTGAACGGTCAGTGTACTACTGACAGGTAAAATACATTACAATACATTAGTATTATAATGTATTTTACTGGCCTAAAAAGAGTGTACCTCTGCAAACATGAAGTGGTGCCTGAAAAATATCATAAAAAATTGAGGTCCCAAAATCCATAAGCTGCTCCTTCATTTCTGACCCCTCAAAGCCACTTCAAACGAGAATTGATCGATAAGAAAACATTTTCTTGAAAAATAGCTGCAAAACTTAAAGGCTATGTACACCTTTGGGGGCAATTTTTTCATTAGTATATTATACTTATTTTGAGCTAAAAATTATTTTTTAAATAGTCTTTATTAACATTATGGAATCCTTTTTTGTGTACAGAGCTGAGATGCTCTAGTAGCTGCCTGTGGATTTTTTCTCAATTCCGTCATCTGAGGAGCAGACGGACAGCTTATCTCTTCTCTCTGACCTTATAAACACTCATTAAAGCTAAATCCTTACCTTACTCATAAGAATGTGGCTTAAAGGGGTTCTGCAGTTGTTTAAAACTGATAATCTATCCTCTGGATAGATCATCAGCATCTGATCGGCGGGGGTCCGACACCCGGAACCCCTGCTGATCAGCTGTTTGAGAAGGCAGCGGCGCTCCAGGAGCGCCGCGGCCTTCTCTGTGTTTTCCTCAGGCCCAGTGACGTCACGACTACTATCACTGGCCTGGGCGGGGCTAAGCTCCATTCATGTGAACAGAGCTTAGCCCCGCCCAAGCCAGTGATACTAGTCGTGACATCACTGGCCTGCGGTAAACACAGAGAAGGCCGCGGCGCTCCTGCAGCGCCGCTGCCTTCTCAAACAGATCGGCGGGGGTCCCGACACCCGGACCCCGCCGATCAGATGCTGATGATCTATCCAGAGGATAGATCATCAGTTTTAAACAACTGCAGAACCCCTTTAAATAAGTGTTTATGACCTCTCAGTAGTTTAAGAATAAGGTAGATGACAGCACAAAGTGAAAGTACCAGTCACAGACTTAGAAAAACAGTTAACCCTCTGTGACTGAACAGCTCAATATTTTTAATAAAGGCCAATTGAAATTATGATTTTTAGCCAAAAATAAGTTAAATGCAATCATTAAAAAAAAAATTGACTCCAAAGGTGTGCATAGCCTTTAAGCCTTTTAACGTCACAAAAAATAAAAGTATGTTTGAAAAATGATGCCAACATAAATTTACTATTTTGTAGAGATTGTCTCACTTCAGCAAACGTCATTTATCATGTAAATAAAGTTAAAGGGAATCTGTCACCCTGATTTCAGACCACTATCTACAGTAAAACGTGAATAGTACTGCAGGTTAGGCTACTTTCACACCTGCACTTTCCCTTTCCACTATTGAGATCTCAATAGTGGGGGAAAACGCTTCTGTTTTGTCTCCATTCATTGCCAATGGGGACAAAACTGAAGTGAATGAAACGGAGTGCACCAGAATGCATTCCGTTCCGTTTGGTTGCATCCCCACCGCGGAAGAATAACGCTGCAAGCAGCGTTTTTCTGTCCGTGATGTGATGTGGAGCAAGATTGATCCGTCATGACTCACAATGTAAGTTAATAGGGACGGATCCGTTTTTTATAACACAATAGAAAACTGACCCGTCCCCCGTTGACTTTCAATTGTGTTCATGACGGATCCATCTTGGCTATTTTAAAAATAATACAACCGGATCCGTTCATAACGGATGCAGATTGTTGTATTATCAGAACAGAAGTGTTTTTGTTGATCCATGACGGATCCAGCAAAAACGCTGGTGTGAAAGTAGCCTAAGGAGTCCAGATCACTATTTTTTATTTTACTACTGCCCCTCTTTCCCCCGCTGTCAGCACTCAGAGGTGTGTTGTAATCAGGGCTGTGGAGTCGGTGACCATTTTCGTGGAGTCGGAGTTGGAGTCAGTATGAAATGGACCGACTCCAACTCCTAAAATATATAATAAATTGGTACATTTAGTTCAGTGCAATAAGTGCTGAATATATTTTCATAAGAATTTGGGACATGATGAAATGTCCTATAAATGTCTGTTCTATTCCTGATCTAAGGATCTAGGCTTTTCGTTTATGTGTGCTGCCCTACATGTAGATGCTCAGTAGTGAAGCTCCTCCGCTATAGATCAGAGGAAAAGGGCACTAGGAAGGAATGGCTGCACTCCTCTCAGATCTGCTAGAGAGAACGGGATTAAAGAGGTTTTCTCACTAGTTACAAACATTAGCTTTCAACATAAAGGGACAGTTAAAAGAAGACATTTTCTAAATACAGTGGTCAGTAGATTTTACTTTCGTCATGAACTATAGACAGTTCAGCAGGTCTCTCACTGTACACAGGTTTCATTGGCTGAGAGCAGGAGTGACCTCAGTAAGCAAAATGGGTTGAGGACTGAGAAGGATGGCTTTACCTGTAATTGTGTTAGGCCCCTTTCACATCTGCGCCGCAGGGCTCCGGCAGGCTGTTGAGGTGGTGAACAGCCTGCCGGATCCGTGCTGCCGCAGGTGCACGTGTGGGGCCAGAACTGAGTTCCGGCACCATTCACTGTAAAGGGGTCGGGCCGCGGATCCGGCCGCAGCACTGCAACCACTGCTGAAAGGCGGCCGGAACGAAAATACAACAGAACAGCCTGCCATTGCCCCACGCCGCAGGTGTGAAAGTAGCCTTAGAGATCACAACCTCCTGCTCTGTCAGAGTAAGTTAATATATGCTAATAACTGCTGGAGACCTCCCCCCGCCATGGCCTGAGGAGACATAGTGAGTTTAAACTGCCTGTCAGCCAGTGAATCAATGTGC
>ONZH01015105.1:0-46608 GCA_900303285.1 Rhinella marina | reverse complement strand
TTCCTCCCAAAATGTGGAGAGACTGACATTTGTCAAGATGAATCAGGCGTGGATCAGCCAGGATTTCCAACCACCAACGCCTGATCATTCATGCTGTTTTTTGACTGTTTCTTCTGGCTGGCTACCTGCCTCACCAAATACTCTGATGCTAACACCTGCCTGATGCCACACATCTGACGCTTCTTACACCCACCATCGTCAGCGGGTAGTGTTTTTGCCACCCACCTCCCCACACTGTCATCGTGCTACTCTATAGTCTGCTGATGCTGCTACTGCCTCCATTCTGTAGTCTGCCCCTGCTGCTGTTGCTGCTACTACTACTACTGGCTCCATAATGTCGTTGTACTAATCTGTTGCCTCGAAATTGTACTTACAGACATTTGATATTTGCTCGGTGGGCCTCTGACTCGGAAATTAAACTTACAGACATATGATATTTGCTCACTGGGACTGTGACTCGGAAATTAAACTTACAGACATTTGATATTTGCTTGGTGGACCTCTGACTCGGAAATTAAACTTACAGACATTTGTGATTTTGGGGACACAGAAATTGTACTTACTGACATGTGATATTTGCTCAGTGGGCCTCTGACTCGGAAATTAAACTTACAGACATTTGATATTTGCTCGGTGGGCCTCTGACTCGGAAATTAAACTTACAGACATATGATATTTGCTCACTGGGACTGTGACTCGGAAATTAAACTTACAGACATTTGATATTTGCTTGGTGGGCCTCTGACTCGGAAATTAAACTTACAGACATTTGTGATTTTGGGGACACAGAAATTGTACTTACTGACATGTGATATTTGCTCAGTGGGCCTCTGACTCGGAAATTAAACTTACAGACATTTGATATTTGCTCGGTGGGCCTCTGACTCGGAAATTAAACTTAAAGACATTTGTGATTTTGGTGACACAGAAATTTTACTTACTGACATGTGATATTTGCTCGGTGAGCCTCTGACTCGGAAATTAAAATTGACAACGGTTGACACTTGTTCTACGTCAATTCCTCTGGCACAGACATTAGTGGTTATGAGAACTTTTACCTTCCTATCTCTGTCGTAGTACCACCCTGGCCTCTAAATTCTACTCCTGCTGCCACTTCCACACTCTGTCATTGTGCCACTCTGTGGCCTCCAAATTTTATGACTGCTGCTGCCACTTCCACACTCTGTCAAAATTCTAATAGTACTGCCTCAAAATTCTAATAGTACTGATGCCACTTGCACACTGTGCAGTTCAAATTTGACAACGGTTGACACTTGGTCCACATCAATTCCTCAGGCACAGACATTAGTGGTGATGAGAAATGTTCCCTTCCCATCTCTGTCGTCGTGCCACTATGGCCTCATAACCTCATCGTGCCACTCCGGCCTGACCTCATATTTCTGCTACTATGGTTGCTGCCACTTGCCCACCCTGTTGTTGTGCCACTGTGTGGCCTCATAATGCTACAGCTACTGCCATTGCCTCCTATATACTGTCGTCGTGCCACTCTGTGGTCTCCTGATGCTACAGCTGCTGCCACTGCCTCCTCTACACTGTCGTTGTGCCACTGTGTGACTTCATAATTCTTCACTACTGTCATTTGCAGTCTTTTCATTGGGCCTGTCTGTGACTGCAAAATTCTACTGATTGACATTTTCAATCTTGTCAATCTACTCTGTCATTCTGCCACTCTGTGGTCTCCTGATGCTGCTACTGCTGCTGCCACACTATTGTCGTGCCACTCTGTGGTCTCCCGATGCTACAGTTGCTGTCACTGCCTCCTCTACACTATCGTCGTACCACTCTGTGGTCTCTTGATGCTACAGCTGCTGCCACTGCCTCCTATACACTGTCGTCGTGCCATTCTGTGGTCTCCTTAAGCTGCTGTCACTGCCATCTTCACACTGTCTGGGGGGGCTCTGCTATTTTAAGCGTGTAATAGAACAGGTTCTGTAAGAAATCTATGTGGAATCAGTGAATTGGTGTAAAAGGAGTGCGCTCTTTGGCGCTCTAGTAGGATCTTGGGCCTCTGCACGTTATTTATAGCTCTCGCTAACATTGACCTGTAAGGCTGAGTTCAGACTTCAGTTATTTGGTGAGTTTTGGCCCCATAACTGCCCAAATACGTAAAGTGTGCAGCAGTAAATGTGCCCAGGGGTGCCCTATGGAAAATACAGCCCTGTCTCTATGCCGGGCACTGTGAGGGGTGGGTCTTCACCTAGCAGAAATCTAGCATCTGCCACATCTGTGTGATAGGTGAAGGCATTCTTTTTAAGAGGCAGCGGGTCTATTCGCAAATGGCTACAAGACTAAAAAGTCTTGTCGCCATTTGCAATTATAAGTTGCATTAGCGACCATTTTGGTTGCCATCTGGAGCACTGTGAGGGTCAAAATTGGTGATAGACTCAATATAGTGGAATTTTAGTGTACAATGGGAAAGCTTTCTTACTTAAAAATATACAAATTAATTGGCTCCGGAAGATATAAAAACTAGCCTAAGCTCACATTCAGTAGCTTAAGATTTCTGCACTGATCTTCAGATGAGCTAGGTAACTCATTTTGTTTCTCAGGGGAAATTGTGATAAAAGCATCACTAGAATAAGAAATAAATACAACCACCATGACCTGTTCCACCAAGTAGAAATGTGTATTTTTGCACCTACAGTCATGTCAGCAAGGTTAGTTGTGAAGAGAACACTTATTAAATAAGTATATGCCAAATTTATGATTTATCATCTGTTTAATTTATGAAGAAAATAAAATTTCAGTACACTGTAATTTTGGATTCTTTTTATGTTGCTTTCATTGGAATCAAGCCATTTTTAGACAGTTTTCAAGTTGCAAGACTATATTCATGAAATGTCTTTAGTGTCACCTTATATATAATGTTTTCTTAGCAAGTCATAGAGGTTACAGACAGATGACCACAGTGACCACAGGTTATGTAAGGGATTACTCATAGAAATGTATACTCTAGAAGAAAGTGGTTAATTATCATGAGACTTCGATTTATAAATGGATACTTAAATGAGTAAGGAAACAAAATCACTGTATTCTGTATTGTTACATAGGTTCTACTAATCTGGTATTCTCCAAAACATGTGAGAATACAATTTTCAGAAACATTCTGAAAATTAAATGAATGCTTACTCACAATTTAGGACCTACCAGTATACACTCACCGGCCACTTTATTAGGTACACCATGCTAGTAACGGGTTGGACCCCCTTTTGCCTTCAGAACTGCCTCAATTCTTCGTGGCATAGATTCAACAAGGTGCTGGAAGCATTCCTCAGAGATTTTGGTCCATATTGACATGATGGCATCACACAGTTGCCGCAGATTTGTCGGCTGCACATCCATGATACGAATCTCCCGTTCCACCACATCCCAAAGATGCTCTATTGGATTGAGATCTGGTGACTGTGGAGGCCATTTGAGTACAGTGAACTCATTGTCATGTTCAAGAAACCAGTCTGAGATGATTCCAGCTTTATGACATGGCGCATTATCCTGCTGAAAGTAGCCATCAGATGTTGGGTACATTGTGGTCATAAAGGGATGGACATGGTCAGCAACAATACTCAGGTAGGCTGTGGCATTGCAACGATGCTCAATTGGTACCAAGGGGCCCAAAGAGTGCCAAGAAAATATTCCCCACACCATGACACCATCACCACCAGCTTGAACCGTTGATACAAGGCAGGATGGATCCATGCTTTCATGTTGTTGACGCCAAATTCTGACCCTACCATCCGAATGTCGCAGCAGAAATCGAGACTCATCAGACCAGGCAACGTTTTTCCAATCTTCTACTGTCCAATTTCGATGAGCTTGTGCAAATTGTATCCTCAGTTTCCTGTTCTTAGCTGAAAGGAGTGGCACCCGGTGTGGTCTTCTGCTGCTGTAGCCCATCTGCCTCAAAGTTCGACGTACTGTGCGTTCAGAGATGCTCTTCTGCCTACCTTGGTTGTAACGGGTGGCAATTTGAGTCACTGTTGCCTTTCTATCAGCTCGAACCAGTCTGCCCATTCTCCTCTGACCTCTGGCATCAACAAGGCATTTCCGCCCACAGAACTGCCGCTCACTGGATGTTTTTTCTTTTTCGGACCATTCTCTGTAAACCCTAGAGATGGTTGTGCGTGAAAATCCCAGTAGATCAGCAGTTTCTGAAATACTCAGACCAGCCCTTCTGGCACCAACAACCATGCCACGTTCAAAGGCACTCAAATCACCTTTCTTCCCCATACTGATGCTCGGTTTGAACTGCAAGAGATTGTCTTGACCATGTCTACATCCCTAAATGCACTGAGTTGCCGCCATGTGATTGGCTGATTAGAAATTAAGTGTTAACGAGCAGTTGGACAGGTGTACCTAATAAAGTGGCCGGTGAGTGTATGTATTCTGTGATCTTCAATGCTTCCCTGTAATGAAGGTAGAAAATAGGCTTGACATCTAAAGAGCATAGAATTGTTCCAGCAATGTATTGATTAACCAAATATTCCACTTAGAACCTTTACTTATTATTCATTAGTGACCTGGCTTCTTCGACCTACTTCTAATTTTCACCCCATGGTTCTTATTATTGATTAGCATTTCATGGATTCTTGTTTTGGCCTGGGGTGTCTACATGACTTCTCCAGCTGATCCTTGGTACTTTGTTGTAGCTGGTTTATTGTGATTCTGAATTATGGCTTATAATGTGCCCGATATGACAGTATGCTCTGGTCAGTCCCACTTTTTGACTATTTTATTTGACTCCAGGCCTATGGTTCTAATATTGACCATGTCCCTACAAATATAATTTTTTGGAAAACTTTTTAATTGACACACATGTGCCATTTGTGAGCGCCATAACATCCACAGTAATTCATAGCGGTTGAAAGCAGAATAAGAAGGTTACATATTGTAGAATTGAAGGGACATTTATCAAATCTGCTTTGCCAGTTTTGTTTTGTAAAAATATCACATGATTTCCACATGTCACATTAAGTGCATATTTGCGAGATTTGGTACAATTTTGTGACCTGTTGAGCCTCCCCACTGCCAGATGTGGAGTGAAAAGTAGGTCAGGATTTCAGACTCACTTATGATGTGCAGCATTTTAAAAAGTCATCAAAAAGTCAAATCTCCATGGATGGGATGACAGGTAGGCGAAGGTAGGTGGCCACCTAGGGGGCCACCTTGCTACCCACAGGGGGGGGGTGCAATTGTTAGTGGAAAAAAAGCGCTCATTGGAACACAGATGCTGTGAGCCAGGTAACTGTGAGTCACTCACCCCTCCCTGCTCTTCTTCCAGCAGCTGTGCTATCTCGTGAATTCGGACAGAGTCAGGTCAGACGTAGATGTGCCCTCCGACCTGATGCTGTACAGACGTCAGGTCACAGTGCAGAGTGGCAAGAAGACCTGAGCTGCAGAGTGGAGGAGCTGTCCAGAGCTGGAGAGGTGAGTTATTTTCTGTTTTTGTCTGATCTGAGGTCTGCAGGCCAGGGATCTGAGGGAGGGGATCGGGAAGGGGTGTCACATTTTGCGTTCTGATATGAGGTCTGCAGGGATCGAGGAGCCTTGGAAGACATTAAAGGGAGTCTGTCACCTAATTTTCACCTATATAACTAACAGCACTGCCCCACAGAAGATTGCATACACATCCCCGACATACCTGTGTGCACTGTGTGTCTGTATTACATGTCAAGAAAAAGCACTTTTATTCTGCAGCAAAACAGCTCCCAAGTGCCCGGCTGAAAGTGAAACTAAAAACAGCTTTCTCTCCTGACTCGATTTCTAACAGCTATATCTTCTGATATACTGGATATAATGCTGTGATTTGGCATCATTTTAAAGCTTGGAATGTCAGCTTTCAAAGAAGGTCAGAACCATTGTTCTATCTGCTACTAATCCCAAGATATGAGCAGCTAAAGCTGCCCTCCCCCTCCAGTCTGGTTTGCAGCAGCAGCAGAGCCGGGCATTTGGGAGCTGTTTTCCTGCAGAATAAAAGTGCTTTTTCTGAACGAGGAATACACACACACAGTGCACACAGGTATGTCTGGGATGTGTATGCAATTGTCTTTGGGGCACTGCTGTTAGCTATATAGGTGAAAATGAGGTGACAGACTCCGTTTAATTTTGTGCTCTAATATGAGGTCTGCAGGGATCTATGGAGGGGACGGGACATGAATTTTGTGTTCTGATATTAGGTCTATAGGGATGGGGGGGCATGAATTTTTTGGTCTAAACTGAGGTCTGAAGGGATTTGAGGAAGGGAAGGTGGGCACATGAATGTTGGGGTCTAAAAGGAGATCTCCAGGGATATGTGGGAGGGGGTACATGCATTTGGGATTTGATCTGAGATCCCAATTAAGGCATGGTAGGGTGGGGGTTATTGGAAGCTCCATTAATATGGGGTCTGATCTGAGGCCTGCATTTAAGGGAAGGAGATTTTAGGGGGCCACATGATCCCGGGTTCTGTATGAATTTGGGATCTGTATAAATTTGGGGTCTTATCTGGGGTTTGTATGAATGAAGGGGCCCCCCAGAGCGGCTAGCTTGGGGGACACATGGGGACACAGTCACCATTTTATGGTTAAAATGGTGATTGGTTTTAATGTTTTGGCTGGTGTGAGGTGTTTTCTCCCCCCCCCCTTGTTTTCTCTTGCAGTTTTTACCTGAAGGTATTCTGGTTCCAGCTGGTTCTGATCTTCTGCCCAGCAACGTCTTCTGTGAAGCTTGTTGGCGATTGGTTGCTCTTGACAACGGCGGGAGATTCTGTGAAGATGATTGGATCTGCTGCTAACGGCGGGAACACCTGCGGGTTTAAATATAGAGACTGTCATTACTTACCTGCAGTTGTAAGAAGACCCGGACCTGCGTCCCGCCCGCCCTCCCTTTTCTTTAAGTCGTGTTGTTTTATTTGGGGGAGTTAGTCGCCCAGCTAATGCTGGGTGGACGTATGGATTCAAGTATTTGGTGAATGGTTTTTATTATACATTATTTGGTTATTGTTTTATATGGTGAATCTTAATTAATTAATTTATATATATATTTATTTATTTATTTATTGATGGTTAATTATATGGTAACCCCGTAATAAAGCAACATGGCCTATTTCATCCATAATCGGTGTCGGTTTTTATTTATTTAGTATAAAATAATATGTGTGACGTGTGTCTCCATGTGTGGCTAATCTGGGGTCTGTATTAATTTTAGGGTCTACCAGGAGGTTTGTATTAATTTTGGCGACTGGTCTGGCATTTGGTGCCTAATGTTTGCTTTTGACCCCATCATTTTCTAGTCCTGTAGTCATATCTTTTGGCTCTTTTATTTTGCCAGTACAATAATTGGGGGGCATTGGAGCAGCACAGTTGGTACAGTTATGTACATGGGGTAGCGGCGGACACAGTATTGGTGGTAGCTACAGGATGGGCATGTTAAAGGGGCAGCTGGATGGGGAGCTTCTTTGCTACAGAGGGTAGGAGTCAACGGCAGATGAGTGAAGGCAGAGGTGTGATCTAATCTCCTGGAACCTAATGTAAAATCTGTAACAGCCCCATATACCATATATTAATCCTAGTGTCTTTTTAAATAGCAGAGGGGGTGGTACATCCGTGACCAAAGATGTCTGCGCATAATGGTCTGGACCAAATGAAGAAGGAAAGTGAAAAACTCAAGTATCCATGAAGACATCACCTGTAAATTACTGGAATTACATTTGGCATATCCCTGGACCTGTCTTCAAGCCAGGCAACCCCATGGTGTACTTTTACAGGCAAAGGTGTACACCATGTTGCACTTGTGCCAAATATATTATTACTGTGCGCCATTTCATAAATTTGGCAAAACCTTAAAAAGCAAAGACAGACTTAAAACACCAAAACTATTGCAAATGATACCCCTTCATCTCTTATTTAAACATGTACATAACAGTGAACCATAGCTTTCTGACTTCATGTTTTGTAGTGTCTGGTATTAGGCTTATGCACATGAAGATCAACTCTTTCAGCTCCGGAGGGTTTTTTGTTTCTGCTTTTTCGTTTTTCACTTCCTGCCTTTCTGGGGCCATACCTTTTTTATTTTTCCGTTCACATAGCCGTACGAAGGCTTGTTTTTTGCAGGACAAGTTGTACTTTTTAATTCCACCATTTAATATTGCATAAGATGTAGTAGGGAGATGGAAAAAAAAAGTAAAAAAAAAAAAAGTCAAAATAGGGTGAAACTGGAAAAAGACACAATTCTGCAACAGTTTTATGGGTTTTGTTTTTACAGCGTTACCTACACAGTAAATCGTTACCCGTTACTTTGATTCTCCAGCTCAGTATGATTACGGCAATACCACATATGTATAGTTTTTCTGGTGTTTTAATTCTTAAAAAATTAAAAATCTTGTATTGAGCTACTGTATGAGGGCTCTTTTTTGTGGGGCAATCTGTACTTTTCATTGATACCATTTTGGGGTGTGCATGACTTTTTGATCACTTTTTATAAAAAAAATTTTGTGGGAGGTGGAGTGACAAAAGGTGAATTGGCCATTTTTACTTTTTTTCTGTTTTGCTGTATGGGATAAATATTTTTAGATGTTAATAGTAGGGGCGTTTTCCCATGCAGAGATGCCCATGATGTGTATTTTTTTATTGTTTACACTTTTTTTTTTTACATTTTCGGGAAAGGGGTGATTTGAATTTTTATGTTTTTTTTACATTTTTTTAGTTTTAAAAACATTTACTTATTCATTCATTAATTTTTTTTTTTTACGTTTTATTATTCCCATAGGGAACTATAACAAGCAATCATTAGATTACTTCTCTCATATGCTCCAATGCATCCACAGGTAGAGGCTCCATAGGAACTAAAGTGCGGCAGCTTCTGTTTATTCAGGAGGACAGAAGCTGCTGCACACTGCATCCGGCTCTCCCGATTATTCGGATGCTGTGGTCACATTTGACAATGGCATCTGAAGGGTTAAAAGTCCGCGATAGTCGTTACCATTAGTCGTGGACGTTAGTCCAGGGTGCTTGCTGTTTAAAACGAGAGTGTGCGAGCGCCATCTTTAAAGTCCAGGCCAGCGCTGTACATGTACACCGCTGATTGGGAAGGGGTTAAAAATGGTTATGTGACGGCTGTTTAAATAACAGCCATCATAAGACCACTTTTACCAACAATTAAAGTCTATGGGGCTATTCACATGGCGTTTTTTTGCAGCCAGTGATTAGCGGCCGTGAACAATAGAACATGTCCTATTTTTGGCTGTTTTCACGGCCAGACGGACCCCATTAAAAACGGTACTATGGCCTTTTAGGTTAAAAAAATCACTCTCCTCATCCAGTTGAACGACCAGAGGCAGTCACTCGCTCCTCTTTTGATTCTGAAGGATCTGCTGAAGGACCTGCGCTCAGTGTGATGATGTCACCATGTGATCATGCCAGGAGCATGTCATGACGTCATCACGCTGAGCACAGGTCCTTTGGTAGGTCCTTCAGAATCATTAGAGGACCGACTACCTTTGGTCATGCAAGTAGATGAGATGAGTGTTTTTTTTTTTGCTAACAATTACAGCTGAGGACCACTATGGGTGACATTATTACTACTGGGGCCACTATGGCGGACATTATTAAAGCTGGTGGGCCACTATGGGGGACTTTATTAATGCAGGGGCCATTATGGGGGACATTCTTACTGCTGGGGATATTATGGGCGACATTTTTACTGCTGGGGACATTATTGGGAACATTATGTATTATTTAAAAAAAAGCCAATGAAATTCATCCATTTTTAGCGACCATGAAAAACAGATGCAAACAGCCATTACAGACAGATGGACAGAAAATGGATGGACAAATGGTTAAAAAATGGCCATGAAAAACTGACAGTGTGTCAGTTTTTAACGGCTGTTTTTTACTGTTGTGTGCATTTAGCCTTAATGGGGTTGTCTGGGCTTTTACTATTGATGACCTATCAACATCGGTAGGGGTCCGACACCTGGCACCCCTGGTGATCAGCTGTATATTCAGGCCTACCTACTCTCTTGCCTGTCTTCAGCACATACCCTGTTCCCTGACCAGTAGCCAGAAATGGCCCAGTATGCTCTCTGACATATCTTGTTTCTTGCCCAGTCTCCAATGTCATCTTGGAGAGGGTTTTCAGCATTGCAGGGGAAGTGGTGACACCCAAATGGACCAAGTTGTCCTCCCCCAGTGTCCATAACATAATTTTTGTCAAAATGAATAAACCCTGGATTCGGGAGGATTTTCACACTCCCAGTCACAGTCTGGCTACAATCATGTTATCTGCATACCATGATGTTTGCGGCAAAACTGACCTATGCTCTTCATTCTCTGGGTCAGTATGATTACAACGATACAACATATGTATAGGTTTTTTATGTGTAAATAGTGTAAAAATAAATTAAAACTTTTAAAAAACATAAACATTTTTTTTATACATCACCATATTCTGACCCCCCATAACTTTTTTATTTTAACATTTATATACTCTCACCTTTAATGCACTTGCGTTGTTTTGTAGTGGATCTTAATTATATATTTTTTTTAATCACATTTTTTGCATTATATACGTTTTGTTTTTGTATGCAGATTCATCCATGAACATTTCACATACCATATATTTATTCATATTTTTTGTATTTTTTTGTTCTTTCTCCCCATTAATGTTATAACTAACATTTTCTAATGATGGTAACACTTATCACATATACTTTCACAATATGTCCACAATGGTGTTGTCACTCTCTGATGTGGAGGGAATAGTCACACCGAGCGTACGAGGGAAGGGAAAAGACCAAAACCAGGGAAACGGTCACCTCTTGCAGGGAACCCTGAAGCTAGGCCCTGACTGACCCATTCCTCCAACAGTAAGGACGAACAGGAGACTCCAGAAGGAAAACCTCAAAAGGGAAAATGTCACTTATCATAAAGCAGATATCGCAGCAACCGGATCTCAGCCGAGATCCACACCACACACTACAAAGTAGGCAGAAAGTATAAACCGCAGTGAATACTGGGAAATGAAGGAATAAATAGAGGAGAGAAAATTACCACACCTACAACAGCTGAGGGGAAGGGGTGTGGTAACCAGAAACCAAACCAAGGGGAAAACATGTCCAATTATGTCACTTTTGAAAGCCGCGCAGAACGTCTGATACCAGACGCAAGCCCACTCGTGACAGGTGTGTATGTTGAAGATGATGTTCTGGTGTTTAGCCATTAGATGGCGCCAACATTCTCCTTACAGACTCCTAGGGGTTGTATTGTGCACTGGATTGACAGTGTGGACGCGATACCTCCGCCCAGGAGTCATGACGTCATAGAGGTGGGTCACGTGATTGTCATGTGACCACACTCGGGATGTGACGTGACTCCTGGGCGGGGAGGAGACGCGCCGGATACAGCTAGCCACTCCATGTGCACATGTACAGGTAACAGGTGTCTGTAGTTATATCGAGTGTTCCTTGGGGCTCCTGATTGGCCAACTTATACTTTATTAGGTCCCTTCCACAGTGATGGCCGTCCCTGGCCCTCCATTTGGTCTCCATTTTGTTTGGTGAGCAGTGTTTAATATGTAATATTTGGGGTCGGTAATATACTGTACTGATCTCCTTATGATGAGCATGAGCAGTGGTTACTTATACTGATAGGTCCCCCACTGTTGGCTTTGCTTAATATTACACCTATGGTGTTCAGCTATATGGTACTATATGTTAGCATAATACTGTTTAGCCATTTTGTGTGGCGCTGTTATTGGCATATATATTCATTTGTCACATGTATCTGACCCTATATTGGTTGTCATTGTGGTAGTACATGCTTTATTACAGTATGGTGTGGGACCATCCTTGAATATTTATCGCTTTGTCTCATTTTTATGTATGATTATTGCTCATCTTTATACTACTGTATCTATTGTATTATTACATTTCCATGTATGGGCTAGGGATGATGTTTTCTTGCACTGTCACCCTCCCTTTATAACATGAATTTTTTAATTAGTTTTATGTGATGTAATAAAGAGTTTCATATTTTCATAGTACATTAGTGGCTCCATTTGTCTTTTTATAGACACTGGTTTGTGGTTTTGTCTCTTTGGGAGCTTGTACTGTTATTTTCACTTGAGCCATTTGACTGCAGGTGGCGTGGTGGTTATTATCCGTGATATATATATATATATATATATATATATATATATATATATTTTTTTTTGCCCCGCCATTTACTCTGCACAGGGTTGATTTCCATATTTCTTAATATCTACCATATGGTTGCTGCTGCCGCAACTGCTAATCCTCACTGCTAATCCACTACTACCACCACTATTACTACTAATAATCAGCTGATTTACTGTATGTTCCATGCTATGCTGCTTCTACTGTTGCCACCACATGCCATTATTACTTAAAGGCATCATTTTTGGAGGCTTGGTCCCAACAAGCCACTCTTTCTTTCTGAGAAGTAGCACTTGTGCGTGTCTTACGGGCAGGCAATCTGCCCCGTAAAGGCATCATTTTTGGACACTTGGTCCCCCTACAAGCCACTGTTTTTTTTCCCATAACACCGTGTGTATTTAAATATCATCACCCCCGATACGGGACAATTTTTGAAAACTTTTGAATATGAAAAAGCATAACACAAGTGAAGGCAATGTGTGTTTTTAACCCTTAGGATACCATAGGTTTCTTCATTTTTGCGTTTTCATTTTTCTTCCCTATTTTCCTTGAGCCATAACTTTTTTATTTTTCCATTCACATATGCATATCAGGGCTTATTTCTGGCGCAAAAAACGCAATTCCTCCACTGTTTTACCGGTTTTGTTCCTACGGCATTCCCTTTGCGGCAAAACTGACCTATGCTCTTCATTCTCTGGGTCAGTATGATTACAACGATACAACATATATTTAGGTTTTTTATGTGTAAATAGTTTAAAAACAAATTAAAACTTTTAAAAAACGTAAACATTTTTTTTTTACATCACCATATTCTGACCCCATAACTTTTTTATAGTTATATCTACTGAGCTGTGTGGGGCTCATTTTATGCAGGGTGATCTGTAGTTTTTATTTATACCATTATGGAGTGTTTGACTTTTTGATCACATTTTATTACAATTTTTTGGGTAAGAAAAGCAATGAAAAAAATGGCGAATGGGCATTTTGACCCTTTTTTCTGTTACGTCATTTGCCGTATTGGACAAATTTTGTTAATTTTAATAGTACAGGCGCTTTCGGATGCGGTGATACACATGATGTTTATATTTTTTATTTATGTATTTATTTTTTTATTCTACGGAAAAGGGAGTGAATTAATCATATATATTTTTATTTTTTTAATATATATTTTGTAACAGTTTTTCTTACGGTTTTGTAGCTTGTGTTTGAGGCTACAAAACTGTTTTTTTTTTTTTTAATTCTGTACCATTATGTTTATTATATATGCATATTGGTACAGAATTGCTCATTTCTTATGCTAGCCTGCCTCCTGCTGGGCAAAATAAGAATTGCAGCTTCAATACTCTGGGTCTCTTCAGAAAAGTGTTTTTCACCCTTTAAAATCCGTGATCACACTTGATTACGGCATCTACAGTAAAGGCTTTAATGACTGCGATCGGCATTATTGCTGGCCATGGTCATTAGCCGTGGGTCTCTGCTGTTTGAAACAGCAGAGACCTGCTGGCTATGGCGCCCGCTGCACACATCATGTTTTCCCATCGCCCCAGCGCAGTAGGGAAGATGTTAAACAAGTTGTTTGTTAATGCCATCAACCACCAATTACACATAGCCAAGTATTTATTTTACTCACTTATATAGAGCTGCTATACTTTGCAGCGCTTTACAGACATTAACACTGGAGTACCTGGAGGAAACCCATGCAAACACAAGAAGAACATAAAAACTCCATGCAGATGTTGTCTTTGGTTGGATTTGAACCTAAGACCCCAGAGCTGCAAGGCACCAGTGATAACCATTGAGACACTGTGTATGTCAGTGTCACTCTGACACGGTTTGCCATTGCATTCAAGAGCTAAAAGGGGTTGAACAGCCGTTAATATTGATGACCTATCGTCAGGATAGGACAACAATATCTGATTGGCAGGGGTCTGACACCCAGCACCCCTTCCGATCAACTGTGAGATGAGGAGGTGGCACTTCATGCGACTTCCTCTTCATTACAGTCTTGTCTCCTGTGGAGCGGCGGTGTAGTGTAATCACAAGCACTCACTCCTTTCACTTGAATGGAGTACTGTAGGTACTTGTTTTACACTGCATTTCCGAGACGAAGTGCAGTGTAATGAAGAGGAAGTGGCGCTCACATGGAGCGCCGCCTCCTCTTCAAACAGCTGATCGTCGGGGATGTTGAATGTCGGACGCCACTGATCAGATATTGACGACCTATTCTGAGTCCTATGAGATTAGCGGATGTTACATACCAATTTTCTGGGCAATTGGAGCAACTTTGTTTCGAGTGAAATTGAGTCGGGTCTGAAACAAACTTTAATTAAAAATTCAACAAACCTTAACCAAACTGAATTTCAAAAGATTCATTCATCTCTACAATGATGTATTTTTTCCAAGACATCATTTTTAAGCCTCCCCTTATAACAGAGTGCTTCCTATTTAATAATCTGGTTGCACACCTCTGAACCCTTTCTAGCTCTCCTTTATCTTTTATAGTATTTGGAGCCCAAAACTGGATCTCATATTCGAGATGAAGCCTTATGTGGGATTTATAAAACGTTAATATTAGATTGGGATCACAAGCATTTATCGCTTTGTTTATACTCTATAAAACGTTATGTATCGCCAACTGGTCATCCTGTTGGCGACACACAATGACAGCATATGCAGCTTGAAAGTGCAATTATTGGGAAGAAAACTTCCATCGACTTAATTTCCATCTGTATGGGGATGAGCAATGGCTGCAGCCATTAATGTTCCTCATACTGATTCATTGGTTGCTGTCAAAATATCCCTATTTACAGGGTGCCCTGCTACCAGCAAACAATGACAGTATTTGCCACACGAAATCCCTTATTATGAATAAACATATTCTCCACAATAATCACCTTCTTTATGGGGACCAGAGATGGCTACAGCCAGGAACAACCTTAGGATAAATGGCATTCTGTGCAGAATTCTCTTTTACCGCCCCACTTATCATCGCAAGAAAAAAAAAAAACTATATAGACTACTCTTAACCCATACATGCAATATAGACTATACTTACCCTATACACACACTATATACTGTAGACTACACTTATCCTACACAAACACACTACATAGACTATAGTTAACCTATACACACACTATACAGACTACACTTACCTATACACATACAATATAGACAACATTTACTCTATACAAACACTATATAGACTTCACTTACCATATACATAAATTATATAGACTACACTTACTGTACACACACTATATAGACTACACTTATTGTAGGCTATATACATACCTCCCAACTTTGTAAATGAACAAAGAGGGACACATTGTGCGCCGCGCGAACCGCGTCACAGCAAATTTTTTCAGCACTAGGCCACGCCTCTAACTCCGCCCAAAACATAAATATACACCTAATCCCACCCAGTCCCCTTACTGCCCCACATAGTAATTATTCCCCAGTTATGTTCCCCCATTAATATGCCCAGCTGTGCCCCCAGTAATATGCCCTGTTATGTGCCCCCAGTAATACGCCCAGCTGTGCCCCCAGTAATATGCCCAGTTATGTGCCCCCACTAATATGCCCTCGTTGTGCCCCCAGTAGTATGCCCACATTGTGCCCTCCTGTAATATGCCCACCTTGTGCCCCCAGTAATATGCCCACATTGTGCCCCCCAGTAATATGTTGTGCCCCTCACAGAAAGTTAAAAAAAAAACACCACATACTTATCTTCTTCCTAGCAGCATCAGCAGGCTGCTCTAGTCTGCAGAGGGGGCGGGGCCAAGGCTGATTGCTGACCAGCCCCGCCCCCGCACAGACCAGAGGTATGGAGAGCCGGCAGGGGGGATGGGAGGGATGATGGATGAAGCAGTGAGCCGATTGCCGATCCTATGGATGCAGGGACAGCTGCCAGAAACTCTCCCATACCGGGACAGCGGGACAACCACTGCAATCCGGGGACTGTCCCACTGGATCTGGGACGGTTGGGAGGTATGTATATAGACCATGCTTACCCTATACACACACTATGTTTACTACACACCCTATACATGCTATATAGACTACATTTACTCTAAACAAACACTATATAGAAACATACTTACCCTATACACACTACAAAGGTTACACTAAACCTCCAAATATACATTGCTCTGATTCTGCAGTTTACAGAAATACCCCATATGTGGTGGTAAACGTCTCTATGGGTTTGTGGCAGTGGTCAGAAGGAAAGGAGCGCCATATGGATTTTGTAGGCAGATTTTGCTAGAATGGTCTTTAGGCACCATTTTGTAAATGAAAGACCCTGACGTACCCCTACAGTGGAAACCCTCAAAAAGTGACCCCATTTTGGAAACTATACCCTTCAAAGAATATATTAAGGGGTGTAATGGCCACTTTGACCACCTAAGCGTTTTACGGAATTTGGCAACACTTGGCTATGAAAATGAAAAGTTTCATTTCTTCCAATAAAATGTTGCTTTAGCCCCAAATTTTTCATTTTCACAAGGGGTAACAGGAGAAAAGCACCCCATAATTT
Source organism: Rhinella marina (assembly GCA_900303285.1). NCBI lineage: Eukaryota > Metazoa > Chordata > Amphibia > Anura > Bufonidae > Rhinella > Rhinella marina. The sequence goes on along the minus strand of ONZH01015105.1, from coordinate 29,902 downwards.
GTTCCCCATTTTCTCCTGAATACGGCATGAGGTGACGTTTTCATTGGTACCATTTTGGGGTACATAAGATTTTTTGATCGCTTGGTATTACACTTTTTGTGAGTCAAATTGAAAAACATAGCTGTTTTGGCATAGTATTTTTTAATTTTTTTTTACAGCATTCACCTGAGGGGGAAAATCATGTGATATTTTCATAGAGCAGGTTGTTATGGACGCGGCGATACCCAATATGTCTACTATTTTTATTTTTGGAAAGTTTTACACGTTAGATGCATTTTTGAACAGAATAAAATCTTTTTTTTCTGTTGCCATTTTCTGAGCGCCATATTTTTTTTATTTTTCTGTCGATTTATTTTTGCGGGACGAGATGATGGTTTGATTGGTACCATTTTGGTCTAAATACGCCTTTTTAATCGCCTGCTATTACACTTTTTGTGAGACCAGAGGGAAAAAAATGGCTGTTTTGGCATAGTTTTTACATTTTTTTTTACAGCATTCACCTGGGGGGCCATCTCATGTAATATTTTTATAGAGCAGGTTGTTATGGATGCGGCGATACCCAATATGTCTAACATTTTTATTTTTGGAAAGTTTTACACATTAGATGCATTTTTGAACAGAATAAAATCTTTTTTTTGTTTTGCTATTTTCTGAGAGCCATATTTTTTTTATTTTTTGGGCGATTGTCTCAGGTAGGGTCTAAATTTCTGCGAGATGATGGTTTGATTGGTACCATTTTGGGATAAATTCGCCTTTTTGATCGCCTGCTATTACACTTTTTGTGAGGCAAGGTGAAAAAAATCGCTGTTATGGCATAGTTTAAAAAATTTTTTTTTTTACAGCATTCACGCTGGGGGGCCATCTCATGTAATATTTTTATAGAATAGGTTGTTAACCCCTTCACGACCGCCATACGGCTATATACGTCCTATCTGCACATGCCCCGTGCAGATAGCACGTATATAGACGTGCAGGCGGCCCTTTAATCCCAGCGCTGATCAGCGCTGGGATTAAAGCTCCTGCTCCTGCAATCTAGCAGGAGCAGGTCGGGTCCCGGCTCACAGACAGAGCGGGGACCCTGAGGAGAAGACAGGAGCGGTTTATTACCGCTTCTGTCTTCTCCTAAGCCGGAGGAGAGACTTACCTCCTCAGCGGCGCAGCAGGAAAGAAGCGGCAGCGCCGCTTCCTGTGTTAGACCCGGCGGTCACGTGACCGCCGGGTGTCTCGGGGCCAGAGCAGTGCTGCAGGGTCTAAGGAGACCCTGATCAGCTCTGCCTGTGTGTAATGAGCCCCCAGGGGCTGTTTTCCCCTGTAACTGGGGCTCCTGTGGATGCCCCAGTTACAGTGGAAACAGTGGGAAAAAAAAAGTGTAAAAAAAGAAAGAAAAAAAAAAGTCAGTCCTCCAGAGGTCTTTTAATGACCTCCTGGGGGACATATTAGTTGTCAAAAAAAAAATTAATATATAAGTAAAAAAATAAATAAAAAACAAACAAAAAAAGTGTAAAAAAAAAATTAAACACGCAGTCGCCAATAGAAACAGTCACCATAGTCGCCCCGTCAAATAAAATCTATACATGCTATATATCAAAATGATCGTCATCAAATAGGGAACCCATTGCAATAATTAATTTGTGCGTCAGTTTTAATATTTAAAAAAAAAATCTATAATTAAAAAAAAATCCTTTTTTTTAATAAGAATTAACGGTTTTTGTCTAAATTAAACCTAAAAAAATATAAAATATCTTTAAAAAAACCATTCTAATAATAAGTCCTAAGTGTCAAGTAAAAAAAATAGCAAAAATTATTTTCGTATTCAAACGAAAAAAAAAATTAGGGTCACTAAGCCACCATGTGCCCAAAACACAAAAAGTTGCCTGGACATCCAGGCCTTTTATAGGTCCGGTCATGAAAGGGTTAAGGACGCGGCGATACCCAATATGTCTAACATTTTTATTTTTGGAAAGTTTTACACATTAGATGCATTTTTGAACAAAATAAAATATTTTGTGTTGCCATTTTCTGAGATAAAGAGACAGCACTACCTTTTCCAATGTGGATTAAGATGGTGGCGGTGCCCGCGGTGTCAGGCCCCAGCCCCAGGGCCCCGTTAAGCCAGTGGATAAACACAGATGACCGCAGCACTCCAAGTCTTCAAATGCAGGATAGGTTTATTCACCAACTGGGTGACGTTTTGGCTATGATAAGCCTTTTTCAAGCAAGTGTACAACAGCAATACCAGACATATATATAGGTAGTCAAAAGATGTGATTGGGTGGACAGCCGCCCACAACTTCGGCTCCACCCTAACATGTTATCAATGTGCAAATCATCAAATAACATTATTAACCCTCAACATCATAGTGTGTATGGTTTAAGCAAAAGAACTGAAAGTAGTTACATACCACATTCACGAACCTCCATGACCCCCAGACATGGCTAGGGCCCATGTGCATGTTGGCGTTGTAGTTTTACTACAGCGCATGCGCGCTCCCAAACGGGGAGGGATAATGGCCATAAACTGAGTATAATATATAACCTCTAATTCATCCAGAACATATCCTCGGCTATAAGATGGTCCCCAAGGTTATAACTTAAAAATGGGTGACCAGAAAAACTTATTGCGCGTCTGTACGCTCCTTTCTGGTCCCAGCACTAGAATGTACCGTCGGATCGGAGGTAAGCTATCGCGCATGCGTGGACCGTAACTAGGCAACCAAGACGTCCAGGACGAGATATCGCCTAGAATGTATTGGGAAGCGGGAGTGGGACTTTTTAAGGATAACCCAGGACCTATGTGGGGTAGAATAGGTGGGAACCACTCTGTAGGAGGGAGGGCATAGAAAGGAAATCATAATTCAATAAAACTGACCCATAATTAACAATGAGGTTCTACTATTGGGTGGAAAATGACCAAGTTTAGGCAGTCTTATTAATGTATAGAGGCTGGAGCATTGTCTGTCAGAATGTGACGTCATGAGTGCTCCTAATAACCCTGGATGTCACTCCCGGTCATAGGGGGCGTAAGACAGTCACCACACACTCACTCATCCCTCACCCCCACTGCATATCCTCCTTCCAGGGAGGAAATCAGTAAAGGGGATGATCGGACTTCGCACTCAAAATCAGCCTCGGGGTATGCACTCCGCGCTATTGGTGGGACATATAAAACAGGGGGGTAGGAGTGCCACGCGTTTAGTTGAGCACGCCCACTCCCTGTATGCCAACAAATCAAAGGTGGTCAAACACGCTCAGTAGATGAACCAAGATGGAAAGTGACATCCAGGGTTATTAGGAGCACTCATGACGTCACCTTCTGACTGACAATGTTCCAGCCTCTATGCATTAATAAGACTGCCTAAACTTGGTCATTTTCCACCCAATAGTAGAACCTGATTGTTAATTATGGGTCAGTTTTATTGAATTATGATTTCCTTTCTATGCCCTCCCTCCTACAGAGTGGTTCCCATCTATTCTACCCAGGGGCGGATTGGACATAGACCTTACAGGGAAATTTCCCTGTGGGCCACTGCCCAGGGGCCCGCTCAAGCCTTTCTTATGGCCGGCCACTGGAAGTTTTTGGGGCTTTATTTTGTGGTGGACTGTGGTATTTGGCTCTGTTGGGGTGGTATAATGTGCCACAATATGGTATTGCTGGCCCTGCCTTCCATCAATTTGGACCGGACTACAAAATGGGGCCACTTTTAGTATTTTTTCCAGGGCCACTTTAAGTTCCCAGTCCGCTCCTGATTCTACTCAACATAGGTCCTGGGTTACCCTTAAAAAGTCCCACTCCCGCTTCCCAATACATTCTAGGCGATATCTCGCTCCTGGGCATCTTGGTTGCCTAGTTACGGTCCACGCATGCGCGATAGCTCACCTCCGATCCAACTGTACATTCTAGTGCCGGGATCGGGAGGGAGCGTACAGACGCGTGCAATAAGTTTTCCTGGTCACCCATTTTTAAGTTATAACATTGGGGACCATCTTATAGCCGAGGATATGTTCTGGATGAATTAGAGGTTATATATTATACTCAGTTGATGGCCATTATCCCTCCCCGTTTGGGAGCGCGCATGCGCTGTAGTAAAACTACAACGCCAACATGCACATGGGCCCTAGCCACGTCTGGTGGTCATGGAGGTACGTGAATGTGGTATGTAACTACTTTCAGTTCTTTTGCTTAAACCATACACACTATGATGTTGAGGGTTTATAATGTTATTTGATGATTTGCACATTGATGACATGTTAGGGTGGAGCTGAAGTTGTGGGCGGCTGTCCACCTAATCACATCTTTTGACTACCTATATATATGTCAGGTATCGCTGACTTGCTTGAAAAAGGCCTGAATAAACCTATCCTGCATTTGAAGACTTGGAGTGCTGCGGTCATCTGTGTTTATCCACTGGCCATATTCTGAGAGCCATATTTTTTTTTTATTTTTCTGGTGATTGTCTTAGGTAGGGTCTCATTTTTTGCGGGACAAGATAATGGTTTGATTGGTACCATTGTGGGGTACATACGCTTTTTTGATCGCCTGCTATTACACTTTTTGTAAGGGAAGGTGACCAAAAAAAGGCTGTTTTGTCACTGTTTTTTTTTTGTTGTTGTTACTGCGTGCACCTGGTGGGGTGGATCATGTGATATTTTTATAGAGCTGGTCGATACGGACGCGCCGATACCTAATATGTCTATTTTTATTTTTTTCACTATTTTTTACAATTTATTTTTATATTATTTTGTGAAAAGGACACTTTTTTTGGAACATGAACCTTTTTTTGTAAAAGTTTATTTTTTTCACTTTTTTTTCACTTTCTTTTTTTTACACTTTTTTAACTTTTGGGGTATGATCCCCTTTACAATGCATTACAGTACTTTTGTATTGTAATGCATTGGCTGGAAGTGTATTACACACAGTAATACACTTCCAGTTTACTGCCTGTGAGATCCAGTACGGCGCTGGTCGGGAAGTTACTTACCGTAGCGCCGTACATGTATGGCGCTGGTCGGGAAGGGGTTAAGAGGTTCACCAGCAGGTCCTCACCCCTAATTTTTTAACCTAAAAAATTAACCTCACTCTGGTCCTCCTCCTGACATGTTGACCTAACAAGAACCTGTCTTGCGCCGCCCTCCAAACTGAGACATGAAGCTAGGAGTTTTGGATGACTTGTGCTCTGCCAGCAGACACTGTTTCACCGTGCCCACCATGCACCAACAGCAGCATGCTCACTTCCCTGTCCCTTACTGCTCGCCTTGCGCATACTAAATGGTATATATGCAAGTTTGTCAAAAGTACAGTTGCGCAGATTTTTTTTAGTGTATGAGCAGAAAAATTTCACCGAATGAGCAAACGTTATGCAGCAGATGCAGCGCAGGTAATGTCATATACCTGTGCTGCATGTGCAGTATAACCTTTCTGTATCCTAAATACCTGACATCCAGTGTATTCTTTTCTGCCGTTATTCATATAATGTATAACGTTTGCGCAATCAGGTACAGATAGTGTAGGGATAGGATTTGGCTAGGCAGGGCTAGTTGTTCTGTTGAAAAGACCCAAAAGTCCTTTTAAGGACTTTTGTTATATCTGGCTGCAATATAGTTATTCTTGACAGTCAAAATTTGCGCAAGTTTGCCTAATCTTAACACCAGTTGCGCAGCGTGTGCAGGACAATGTACAGTACAGACCAAATGTTTGGACACACCTTCTCATTCAAAGAGTTTTCTGTATTTTCATGACTATGAAGCATGGAGGAGAAGGTGTGATGGTGTGGGGGTGCTTTGCTGGTGACACTGTTGGGGATTTATTCAAAATTGAAGGCATACTGAACCAGCATGGCTACCACAGCATCTTGCCACCACAAAAATAATATATTGCAGCCAGATATAACAATGGACTTTTGTGTCTTTTGAACAGAACTACTAGCCCTGCCTAGCCAAATCCTATCCCTACACAATATATGCCTCCTTGCACAAATGTTATACAGCAGACGCAAATGAGGAACTGTGGCCTTAATTAATGGTAGAAAAAATAGCAACGGATGTCAGGTATATAGACTACAGAACTGTTCTAAAGCACACGCTGTGCACGTGGTATTAGCGTCAGCACACTTGTGTTCTTTTTGCCCCAAAATTAAAGAAAAAATGCAGTCAGATATAACAATGGACTTTTGTGTCTTTTGAAAGGAACTACTAGCCCTGCCTAGATAAATCCTATCCCTACACTATATGTGCCTCCTTGCGCAAATGTTATACAGCAGACGCAGGTGAGGAACTGCGGCCTTAATTAACGGCAGAAAAAATAGCAACGGATGTCAGGTATATAGACTACAGAAAGGTTCTAATGCACACGCTGTGCATGTGGTATTAGCGTCACACATATTTTTGCCCCAAAATTTAAAAAAAAAATGCAGTCAGATATAACAATGGACTTTTGTGTCTTTTGAAAGGAACTACTAGCCCTGCCTAGACAACTCCTATCCCTACACTATATGTGCCTCCTTGCGCAAATGTTATACAGCAGGCGCAGCTGAGGAACTGCGGCCTTAATTAACGGCAGAAAAAATAGCAACAGATGTCAGGTATATAGACTACAGAAAGGTTCTAATGCATACGCTGTGCACATGGTATTAGCATCAGGCACACTTGAGTTCTTTTTGCCCCAAAATAAAATAAAAAAAATGCAGCCAGATATAACAAGGGACTTTTGTGTCTTTGGAACAGAACAACTAGCCCTGCCTTGCCAATTCCTATCCCTACACTATATCTGCCTCCTTGTGCAAATGTTATACAGCAGACGCAAATGAGGAACTGCGACCATAATTAACGGTAGAAAAAATAGCAACGGATGTCAGGTATATAGACTACAGAACGGTTGTAATGCACACGCTGTACATGTGGTATTAGCGTCAGGCACACTTGCATTCTTTATGCCCCAAAATAAAATAAAAAATGCAGCCAGATATAACAATGGACTTTTGTGTCTTTTGAACAGAACAACTAGCCCTATCTAGCCAAATCCTGTCCCAACACTATATGTCCCTCCTTGCGCAAATGTTATACAGCAGGCGCAGCTGAGGAACTGCGGCCTTAATTAACGACAGAAAAAATAGCAAAGGATGTCAGGTATATAGTATACAGAGAGTAATACACCATGCACCAGCTGCTCAGGTGGAGTTAATGTCAGGCCACCTTACGCAATTTTTAACCCCCAAAAAAGAAAAGAAATATGGTAGCCAGATATCACAATAGCCCTTAAAAGGGCTTTTGGGTCTTTTGAACAGATACTATCCCTGCCTAGCGTTCTTTTCTCCCTACACTATCTGTCTCTCCTTGTAGCAGCTTTCCCTGACTCGGTCTGAGCCGGTCACATGTCACCGGGTGCTATATAGCAGCCGATGACGCGTACCCGGCCAGCCAATCAGTGTAATGCCAGTAGCCAACATGGCTGCTGGCATTACAGTGAATGCCAGTACTTCCCCGCACACTAATTGGCTAATTAGCGTGTGGGGAGGGGACTCGAGCAACACCACATGTTCGCTCAACACTACTTTTTACGCTTTGCATTGGATGTCCATATATGTACTATATAAACTCCATTGCATTACTTTTATAGATCTGTTTAACAGATGTGGCAGAAGCTTTTCAGGTCACGATGGTAAATGGATATTCAAGACAGAATGTTAAAAGAGCCTAATATGTTGTATGGGCTGTGTGCCCTTGACTCTGCGATTCATATGAAACGTCTTGTGCTGCATAAGCAGTCATAACCCATGGACTAGAGTAGCTCTGTTTTTCTCAAGAGAAAATTCAAAACCTATTTTGCAACATCATATCATTTCTTTAATCAGTTCCCAGCTGTCCATAGACTATTCAGTTGTAATTGTGCAGCTGCAGGAGTGAGGAGACCTCTGTCAGAAGCAACGGGGTTCCCCAAAGAGAAAGCAGAGATGCCTTTTTATATTCCATGCCTTCCTCACCGCTCTATACACATCGTTTCCTGCTCTGGTCTCAGTGGTCATGTGCCCGCCGGAGGGCAGGAGTCTTCATGAGCTGCTGGGTCTTATTAGACCCAGATTAGCTCTGCAATGTGGTTGTATAGGAATGTACAACCCTCACTGGGTGTTGAATTTTCCCTGTAACTGGGGCTAATATGTCCTCCCTAGTTACAGGAGAAATCAGCAATAAAAAATTAATGTCAAATGTCAAAAGTCTTTTATAACCTTATAGGAGAGCACAAAGTGTAAAATAAAAATTTTTTTTTTCAAAAATAAAAAAATGTTTTGGGTGTAAAACAAAACCTTTCCGCTCATTAAGTCATTTATTATAGTAAAAAAATAGACATATTAGGTATTGCTGCTTCCAACAACTGGTTGTATAAAAATATCACATGATCTAACCGTTCAGGTGAATACAATAAAAAAATAAATAAAATCAAAGCAGAACTGCCTTATTTTGGTTACCTTGCCTCACAAAAAGCATAATTTCGAGCAATGAAAAAGTCATATGTACCCCAAAATGGTACCAATGAAAATGTCAACTCAAAAAACAAGCCAATAAGAAAAGACTATTGCCAGAAAAAAATGTCTCTCAGAAAATGGAGACACCCGAACATAAAATAAATGCTTTTAATGTGTAAAAGTAGCAGACCTAAAAAATCCAATATAAAATTATCTCTGTAATCATAGTGACCAGCACAAAAAAGTTAACATGCTGCTTTTCCCACACAATTTACGGTGTACCCAAAAAGTAAAAAACAGGCATAATTGCTGCTTTTCTTTATCTTGATTCCCAAAAGGCAATAAAAAGAAGAGTCAGAAAATATCTCTACCGGTACCTCAGCAACTTTTCCAAAACAACAAAACAACATAAACCAATCTATCAAAATATAAGTTGCAAAAGTCAAAAGGTGGTCTGTCCCTTGTGAATCCTGCAGTGTACTGATACAGCAGTTTACATCCACATTACTGGCATTTCCATACCCGGTGGAACCTGCCAAACAATTTAAAGGACATGGTGTGTCTGTAAAAGTAAAAAAAAAAAAAAAAGTAAAGTTTAACCCCTTCCTGACCAGCGCCGTACATGTACGGCACCGGGGCGGTGTGGGTACATGACCCGTGTGGCGGGTGTCACGGCCGGCAAGTCTCTGCTGTTTCTAACAGCAGAGACTTGCCGCTACTTACCGCCATCGGCGGCGTCTTCCTGGGCCTTCTGATGCCATGATCACAGTGGCCAATCGGGGTGCCTGTACACATATGAAAACTTAATCCTCGCTGGTGAGGATTACAGTTTTCAAACTGCAATTCTTATTCTGGCCACTAGATTGCAGGCCAGTATAAGAAATGAGCAATTTTTGGATTTATCTCCATCTAGTAAATCCCTGATTGCTCATAAAGAATAAAAAACACAATATATTAGCTCATATTTGAGCTTTAAAATAATCACAAAAAAATAAAAAAATGTTAAAAAATATATATAAAAAAATATATATAAAAGTTCAAATCACCCCCCTTTCCGTATAATTAAAAAATAAATACCTAAATAACAATAAATATAGACATCATGGGTACCACCGTGACCGAAAACGCCCATACTTTTAAAATATAAAAAAAAATTCCAATACGGCGAATTGTGTGGTGGAAAAAAGCGTCCAAATGGCGATTCGCTGTTTTTTGTCGCCTTTTTTTTCTAAAAAAAAAATAAATAAAAAGTGATCAAAAAGTCATACACACCCCAGAATGGTATCAATAAAAACTTCAGATCGCCCCGCAAAAAATGTTACCCTGGCTTCACATCACAACATATTGGTAAGTTCTTGTTTGGCTGGCATTAATTGTGCTTATTGTATGTGCCCTTGTTATTCTTGGTATAAGGTTATACTTGTAAATACCTTACTATTATTGTTTTGTCAATCCATGTATTTGTATCCTCTGCCTTTTTACTATGACCCCATATTGTGGTGTGTGCTTGGGATGGCGTTTTTCTTTTGCCACCTCTTCCTTATATCATGGATTTTTAATATTTTGTACTATTTGATGTAATAAAGATTGATACATTTTTATAGTATTGTACTTTTTTGGCTCCATTTTTTCTATGTAGGGTCTCCTATATAGAAATTCTGTTCTTGAGTATTTCTGGGAGTCTGTACTGTTATATTTCTTGAGCCAGTTCTTACTAGCACTTTAGTTACATACTTACTTTCGCTGTAATTCACTTGACCACATAGTGCTAGTTCTTTTGGTTGATTATTTTGCTGTGTTCTACATTTTACCTAACAACTAAAGTTATACTTACCTTTAACCCTAGCTACATTTGAGCCTGGTGGTGAAGCAGGTGACCGGCAGTTGGATCCAAAAACTGATAAAAGAGGAGAGAAAAACTGTCATGCTGCATTCCGGAGAGAGACAAGAAGAAAAACTGTAATGGGGCATTCCCAGAGGGACACAAGAAGAAAGTGATGCAAAAAGTGAAAGAAGAAGAAAACCCACTTCTCCAACACAACGGCTCTCCTGCCCTACAGGTGGAAAAAACCTTCTTCTGCCATCTGCTTTATCTCCTTTTCCACATCATCTAATATCGATGATATGTCATCAGGAACATCCAGCGTCTCATCATTCTGCGTTTTGCAGATTTTTCTAGGACCTGGAGACTTTGAGGGATGATGTGGAAGAAGTAAAGACTGCAAAAGATGAGGATGGTCATCATTAAGACCTGCCTCCCCAAGGGGTGCATAAAAGAAGAATGATTTCCATATTCTACTGTCTAAAACCCCAGTCTTAATAAAAGACCTCCTAAAAGATTAACAGGGATTGTGTCAGCAGTTCAACAAGATGTGCTATATTAGACGGCTCTTTGATACTGAGGCACAGTAATTCTATGTATAAACTAACAAATTAAATGAGATTGTGGCAGCAGTTCTACAAGATTGACACACTGATTACGCTCAACCTACACTGTCCTGCAGTCTCCCTATGCCATCCTTACAGCGTCTAAAAACTCCCCCCACGATCTCCTACACTGTCCCTGCACTCTTCCTATCCAATAATCTACAATTAAAAGCTTTCAGAAGCACTATTCCTAGCGCATAAGCGCTTGTCACGTCTTTCCCTAAGCTCAGTTCACAGTGAAATGGCGGGGACCATGTGGGATGAGGCTTTTTATATCACAGGGGATAGTTAACTGCTGATTGGATGGCTACACAGCATTATGGGTCATATCTAGAGATGAGCGAGCACTAACATGCTCGGGTGCTCGTTATTCGAGACAAACTTTTCCCGATGCTCGGGTGCTCGTTTCGAGTCACGAACCCCATTGAAGTCAATGGGAGACTCGAGCATTTTTGCAGGGGACCAAGGCTCTGCCTAGGGAAGGCTGGGTGAAAACCTGGAAACCTCAGAAAATGATGGAAACACCACGGAAATGGACAGGAAACAGCAGGGGCAGCATGCATGGATGCCTCTGAGGCTGCCTAATCCCACCATTACCCCAAATTCTCCTGCAACAGCTTGGTGGTTACCCTCATGGCAATTGTGCTCACCCAGACCAAGAAAGGCGAGGCACATGCACCCAACTAGGTGCAACAAAGGTCCATCACCGCCTGCAGGTGACACCACTGCTCATGCTGGCACTGCTATGCTATCCCCCGCCCCATGACGCAGGCATAAGCCTGACACAGCATGGTGACAGCGTAGTGACACCAACAAGTGACCAAGTTAGATTGAGGTAGCAGTCAAATGTCTGTAGGAGAGCCTCCCAAAAATTTGTTTCGGAGTGTCCGAAGTTGACCCTCCTAAAAAATTGTTTAGGAGTGTCTGTAGTTGACCCTTCTGTAAAATATTTTTTTTTTGTTTTTCCTGTTATTAGTTTATGTACAACCCATGGCTGGCATGGTGGGAATATATAGGTTTTGCGTCACAGACGGTCCACTGCACCGTTAGATTTTCTTCATCATTGCCAATTACTTTTTCACCAACTGTTGTCTGGCAATGATAAAGGAGAAGGTGAATCCACTGCTGAAGAAAAGTGTCATCCTCCTACAATTCTACACTTGCTCTCAATTGAAAAGGGGATGTTCTTGCCTGTGGCCTCCCTCATAGTGGCTGCTTCTGCGGACGACAGAGGTGGTGTACCTACTGACAGCCTGACCGAACACGATAGGAAATGGGGAGACTCTACCTCATGTAAAATTGTTTTGGAGTGTCTGCGGTTGACCCTCCTGTAAAATAGTTTTATCATTTTTTTTTGTTTTTCCTGTTATTAGTTTATTTACAACCCATGGCTGGCATGGTGGGAATATATAGGGAAGCAACCAACTAGGTGCAATGAAGGTCCATCACCCATGCCCATGCTGGCACTGCTCTCCTATCCCCAGCCACACGATGCAGGCATAAGCCTGACACAGCATGGCGGTGACACCAACAAGTGACCAAGTTAGATGAGGTAGCAGGTGAGCCACCCAAAAATTTAGCCTGACGCAGCATGGCGGTGACAACAGAGTGACAGAGTTAGACTGAGGTAGCAGGAGGTGAATAACGGATGGTAATTCGAAGGTGGAGGAGGAGGGGTTGGAGGAAGTGGCATAGTAATTCTGAGAAACCGTGAACGAGGTAGGCCCCGCAATCCTCCAAGTGGGCAGTACATGAGCGGCTTCAGGGTCAGACTCTGTCAGAATATGTGAAATGCTCATGGTGGCCGAACGCCGGGCTCGACAGTGGACCCGTTTCGGGTTATCGATTGTCGAAATGTTGGCTTACATCAAGTTTAGTATCTGTTCTTATCAGTTGCTGTGGCTGTTTGTGGTAAAGTGGTGAGCATAGCTGCTTCCCAAGCAGTTGACCCGGGTTCGATTCCCGTCTATCGCAGGAGGCAATTAAAAGAAGAACCAAAAAAAAATCAGTACAATATCTAATACGTCCCCTACCCGGGAAAATTGTTTGGAGAGAGGGCCTGTAGGTGGGGGGCAAGCTGGGGGGAAGGAGGTTGAGCTGGAAGAGCCAAAGGAGTGCCCCCTTGGCTAGTGTGTGTGGTGGTGACAACAGCCGGATGGAGTTCGAATGACGACGCAGGACCCCAACTTAAAAATTTAGCATCAACCGGTACAGTTGTCAACTATGAGATTGATCTAGTGGGGCATGTGTTGTATGTATTCTTCTCAGCTTAATACCGTATACGGCACCTATCCGGAAAAATAGTTTGGAGAGAGAGAAAGAGAGTAAAAAGATGTATTTTTAAAAGTGACGTTCAGTATAGATCAGTTAAAGAGAAAGAAAGGATTTTATGAAATGGGTTTGTATCACTGAGAGCAAAAGAACCTATTTTATTACGTGACGTGCAGTATAGATCACTTGGAGATAAAAAGGGGAATGTGCAGACTTGGGCTGCTATAGTGCAAACCACTATGGTGGTGACAACAGAGTGAGCGAGTCACACTGCGGGAGCAGGTGAACCACATAAACATTTTTCGTGGCCCTGTATGGCGGTGGTGACAACAGAGTGACTGAGTTAGTATGCGGTAGCTGGTGAAGCACCCGAAAATTTAGCCTGACACAGCATGGCAGTTACACCACCAATGACTTTGTCTGACTGAGAATGCAGTGAAATGGCTTTAGTTGAGCCTCCAAAAATTTTTTTCTTTTCGGAGTACATAAATTCTACCCTCAGCAAAAAAAATTTTTTTTTTAAATGTCGGTACTTGCGCCTCCTGAAAAATTGTTTGGAGAGAGGGCCTGTAGGTGGACCTCCGGAAAAATTGTTTGGAGAGAGGGCCTGTAGGTGGACCTCTGGAAAAATTGTTTGGAGAGAGGGCCTGTAGGTAGACCTCCGGAAAAATTGTTTAGAGAGAGGGCCTGTAGGTGGACCTCTGGAAAAATTGCTTGGAGAGAGGGCCTGTAGGTGGACCTCCGGAAAAATTGTTTGAAGAGAGGGCCTGTAGGGGGCCCTCCTGAAAAATTGTGGTAAAAGAGTGCCAGTTGGACCTCTAAAAAATGGCGTTTTTTTGGTCAGCGTTAGGCAAAGACGACAAGGAGGAGTAGTAGGAGGAGTAGAGAAGAGGAATCGGATACATAAGTAATGTAAATCTTTAGCTGCTTTCCCCCGGAGGAGATTTGAATTCCGGTGAAATCCAGGCTTTGTTCATTTTAATAAGCATCAGCCTGTCAGCGCTGTCAGTTGACAGGCGTGTATGCTTATCGGTGATGACGCCACCAGCTGCACTGAATACTCTCTCTGACAGCACGCTAGTGGCAGGGCAGGCCAGCACCTCCAAGGCGTACAGCGCCAGTTCAGGCCACGTGTCCAGCTTTGAAACCCAGTAGTTGTATGGAGCAGAGTGATCGCTACGGACGTTGGTATGGTCAGCTAGGTACTCCCTCACCATCTTTCTGTACAGCTCCCCCCTACTCTGCCTAGACTGGGGACAGGTGACAGTGTCTTGCTGGGGTGACATAAAACTGGCAAAGGCCTTGGAGAGCGTTCCCCTGCCAGTGCTGGACAAGCTGCCTGCTCGCCTCCTCTCCCCCGCTACTTGGCCCACAGAACCATGCCCTCTGCCGCTAGCGGCGTCAGATGGGAAGGATTTTTCAGCTTGTGCGCCAGGGCCTGTTGATATTTATTCACTCTCATACTCCTTTCCTCTGCAGGGATGAGAGTGGAAAGGTTCTGCTTGTACCGTGGGTCCAGCAGAGTGAACACCCACTAATCGGTGTTTGAAAAAATGCTTCTAACACGAGGGTACTGACTACCAGTTCTGGTGGAATTTGACATCTGGCAGTCTACAATTGCTCTGCGCTGCTGGTAAACTCTGGATAACATGTTTAATGTCGAATTCCATCTCGTGGGCACGTCGCACAACAGTCGGTGAGCGGGCAGTTGTAGGCGGCGCTGCGCTGCCCTGAGAGTGGCAGCATCTGTGGTCGACTTGCGGAAATGCACACAGATGCGGTGAACCTTGGTGAGCAAATCGGACAGATTGGGGTATGTCTTGAGGCACCGCTGAACTATGAGATTGAACACATGGGCCAGGCATGGCACATGTGTCAGTCTGCCGAGTTGCAGAGCCGCCACCAGGTTACGACCGTTGTCACACACAACCATGCCTGGCTTGAAGTTCAGCGGTGCCAGCCACACATCGGTCTGCACCGTGATGCCCTGTAACAGCTCTTGGGCGGTGTGCCTTTTGTCACCGAAGCTCAGCAGTTTGAGCACCGCCTGCTGGCGCTTACCCACGGCACTGCTGCTGCGCCTAGAGCTACCGACTGAAGGCGCCGTGCCCACGGATGGTAATTCGGTGGAGGAGGAGGAGGGGTCGGAGGAGGCGGCATAGTACGTTTGAGAGACCGTGACCGAGGTAGGCCCCCGCAATCCTCGGTGTGGGCAGTACATGAGCGGCCCCAGGGTCAGTCCCGGTCCCAGCCTCCACCAAGTTAACCCAATGTGCCGTCAGTGAGATATAGTGTCCCTGCCCAGCAGCACTTGTCCACATGTCCGTGGTTAGGTGGACCTTCTCAGAAACAGCGTTGGTCAGGGCACGGATGATGTTCTGTGACACGTGCTGGTGTAGGGCTGGGACGGCACATCGGGAAAAATAGTGGCAGCTGGGGACCGAATACCGAGGGGCAGCCACCACCATGAGATTGCGAAAGGCCTCGGTCTCTACCAGTCTATAGGGCAGCATCTCCAGGCTCAGCAATTTGGAGATGTGGACGTTGAGGGCTTGGGCATGTGGGTGGGTGGTATTGTATTTCCTCTTGCGCTCCAGCTTCTGTTGTAAAGACAGCTGAACGCTGCACAGGGACACATTGGTGGATGCTGTGGAGGATCGTGGAGGCGAAGGTGTGGTTTTCCGGCAGGAGGCGCTCGTGCCGGGGTCCTGGGCAGGGAGTTGACTAGCAGAGGCAGCGAGTGACACAGGGGAAGGAGCAGTGGTGTGACCCGCAGGAGGTGGTGAACGGCCTTGGTTCCATTGAGTGGGGTGTTTAGCACTCATATGCCTGCGCATGCTGGTGGTGGTTAGGCTAGTAGTGGTGGCACCCCTGCTGATCCTGGTGTGGCACAGGTTGCACACCACAGTCCGTCGGTCATCCTAACTTTCTTTAAAGAACCTGCAGACTTGCGAACATCTAGGCCTCTCCACGGGAGCTTCACTACGTGAAACAGTTGCTGCTGATGCACCAGCTCTGGCCCTGCTTCTCCCTCTGGCCACACCACTGCCTCTTCCAACCTGTGCAGCACTCGCCTCCGCCGCAGAAGCACTGTCTTCACTCGGCTTATCAACCCAGCTTGGGTCAGTCACCTCGTCATCCTCCGATTCCTCAGTCTGCTCCCCCCTCGGACTTCCTGCCCTAACAATAACTTCACCACTGTCTGACAACCGTGTCTCCTCATCGTCCGACACCTCTTTACATACTTCTTCCACTAAGTCAACAATGTCATCATCATCACCCACAGACTGCGACAGTTGGAAAACTTGGGCATCGGGAACGAGGCTAGCAGCAACCTGAGAAGTGGTTTGTGACTCTGGGAAGGGTCCAGAAAACAGTTCCTCAGAGTATGCCGGATCGCATTCCAAATTTTCCTGGGAGGGGGAAGACTGGGGGCAAGGAGGTTGAGGTGGAGGAGCCAGAGGAGTGCTCCCTTGGGTAATGTGGGTGGACTGCGTGGAAGACTGACTGGTGGACAAATTACTTGAAGCATTGTCCGCAATCCACGACATCACCTGTTCGCACTGTTGTGGTTTCAACAGTCCTCTACCATGTGTCCCTGTAAGTTGAGACATGAAGCTAGGGAGTGTAGCTCTGCGGCATTCCCCTGCTCCCTCATCAGCAGGTACTGTCTCACCCTGCCCAGGACCACGGCCTCTGCCCCCTGCAGTAATTGAATGCCCACGCCCACGCCCTCGTCCCTTAGCCCTGGGGTTCAACATTTTCTGTATATAAGTGTATTATATAAAAAAAATAAAATAAATGGGCCTGCTGTACTGAAACTCACAAACTTGTTCAATCTGAACAAGAAAATATGTAGGTGGATAAGTTAGAGCAAAATTACGTATGTTATTACGTACCGCGCAGTATGGAGCAATTACACTGAAACTATTAGATTAGGCAGCCTTGGTCTGCTTAAGAGCAACCCAGACAAATGTCGCAGAGATTTTTGTAATGTAGCTATATAAGTGAGAGCAAAAGACCTTTTTTACTGATGTGACGTATAGAATGGGTCACCTGGACAGAAAATACGGATTGTGCTTTGTATATAGGTGGATAAGTTAGAGCAAAATTACGTATGTTATTACATTCCGTGCAGTATGGAGCAATTACACGGAAACTATTTAATTAGGCAGACTTGGTCTGCTTAATTGCAACCCAGACAAATGTCGCACAGAGATTTTTGTAATGTAGCTGTATAAGTGAAAGCAAAAGACCGTATTTGATTACGTGACGTACAGTATGGGTCACCTGGACAGAAAATACGGATTGTGATTTGTATGTAGGTGGATAAGTTAGAGCAAAATTATGTATGTTATTACGTACCGTGCAGTATGGAGCAATTACACGGAAACTATTAGATTAGGCAGACTTGGTCTGCTTAATTGCAACCCAGACAAATGTCGCACAGAGATTTTTGTAATGTAGCTGTATAACTGAAAGCAAGAGACCGTATTTGATTACGTGATGTACAGTTTGGGTCACCTGGACAGAAAATACGGATTGTGCTGACTGAACAGCTGAACTGTGACACACAGAATGGTTACACACAGCTGTGTGAAATGGATTTGTATCACTGAGATAAAACAACAAAAAAACTATTTTTTTATATATTTTTTTATATATTTTTTATATATATATATATATATTTTTTTTTTTTTAACGTGACGTGCAGAAACTATCAGAGAGCAAACTCAGCCCCTGATGACGGTGGCTATTTTGACTGCAACCCAGACAAATGTCGCACAGAGATTTTTGTAATGGAGCTGTATAAGTGAGAGCAAAAGACCTTTTTTACTGATGTACAGAATGGGTCACCTGGACAGAAAATACGGATTGTGGTTTGTGGTGAGTGGACAGCTGAACTATGACACACAGATTGGTTCCACACTGCTGTATGAAATGGATTTGTATCACTGAGATAAAACAATAACAAAAAATGTGTTTTATATGGCGATAGCTGCACTACTAGTGCCAGCCAGCCAGCCCAGTCAGGAGACAAAAAAAAAAATGTCTTGTATCCCTTAGAAGGGCTGTTGGGTTCTTTTGAGATCACTCCTGCCTAACAAAGAACTAAATGCAGGCCCTAACACTGTCCCTGAAACGCAGCAGCTCTGTCCCTAACGACATCCAGACAGCATCTGAGCCGAGCACCGCGGGCAGTCACTAGTATATTCCAGGGTCACCTGATCAGGCCAGCCAACCCCTGCTATCGACATGTAAGGGCCCCACGTGATGCTGGGTGTACCGCAGAGTCTCCTGGCTTGTGATTGGTTGAGTTTATAGGCGCCAAAAATGCACAATGCGGCAGATGCCATTTCCTCGAGCATGGCGAGATACTCGTCCGAGCAGCGAGCACTTATGAGTACCGTAATACTCGAACGAGCACCAAGTTCAGACGAGCATGCTCGCTCATCTCTAGTTATATCCCAGGCTTCTTATTTTCACTTTGTAACACGTGTTGCAGCCGTTACCATGAAGCGCGAGGAACATTCATCTTCACAGTGAATCGAATTTTTCCTAAACTTCCGACTCCAGGCACCCCTGCTGGTCAGCTGCTTGAAGGGGTAGTGGCGCTTATGCGAGCGCTTCTTCCACTGCAAAACTACCTGAACATTGTCTGCTTTATAGATGAGGTGCAGTGTAATTACTAGACTTATAGTTTCTGGATTAACAATTTCCCCAAAAATATTTAATGCCATGTTAAACTTAGAACTACTAGTAGTACAACTTGTAAAATTATGATAATAATAGTAATAATATAATAATAATATTAGCAGATGCAAGACATTTATCAGACTTCTTCTTTGAGCATTTTAATACACAAGAGGAAATTATTAAAAAAATACATTCACTATAGTGAGAATCTCTCAATGAGGACAACCTATGGAAGCAATACAATGAAAGTATGAAGCTTCTAGATTCTGGATGATAACAATGCAAAAAAATCCAATGTGTCTAGCATATACTATGGCTTGGTCAGAGGAAATGTGTCATATGTGGGTCATATGCCTTGTCCTGGCCACTGAACATATAGATTACATCTCATCAATGTATGATACTCTACCATTCAAAAAAGACAATGCACCAGCTGGTCAGTAGTGGGATCAAAGTAATAGTCATGTCACATAGGCAACCAATCAAAGGAGCAATGACAACAATGACAGGGGCAAAATAAATTACAATCCATACAGGCTGCCAAATAGAGATTGCAGCAAATAGGCAAAGTTCTTATTCTTTTTGTAAATTTCTTTAATATTCTTTATTTAATCAAACGGCTTTTTAAAGCTGAAAATGTTTACTACTTAAATTATGGAGAGGAATAAATTGGCTTACTATTGGATATGAGAGAATCAATGAAAATTGTATTTGCTGGCATGTCACCAACTGACACATTTCTTATTACTGAGCCTTATATTAGAAAATAGTGGTAGAACCAGGGATCTGTATTTAAGTATTTCAACCTCAACTGTGAGAAATGCAGCTCAATAATAGGAAATTAGCTTTTTGTTGAGATCAGTATAATGGATTATAAATATTTTTTATCATCAGTGTTTTATCTAAAATAGAAAATATAAAACATCTAAATTCTAAATAATACAATATTCCACAGATTTAAGCACTCCGTGAGCAGGGACAAGTAAAGTGTCACTCTAGAGTTACCATAAAGTTACCATAAAGGCAAAACCATTTTATATAGCTTAGGAATGAGACAGGTTTTTGGATGCCCAAGACAGGGGTTTCAGGATGTGTTTCATCAGCCCTCAATACTTAAAGTGCAGCATACCACCTGTAAGAACAAAAAAATAAAATATAATAATAGCAAATAAGAAAATAAAAATCTAATGCAAAAAAGTGTTTTTCAAATTCATTGAAAAAATAAGTCAATTTAATGGGGTTGTCGAACCTAGAAGCCATCAATCCCAATGGTCATATGGACTATCCCTTAAGAAAAATCTCAATTGAGCCACTCACTAGCTCTGCTGCCCTTTTCCAGGCCACTTCTGGTTCCCGCTGAATCAGAAGTGGCTAAGTCCCATGACTGCTGCATCAATGGCCTCAGGGATCACATGTGCTTGAACATCACTACACCACCACTAGCTGGTATCAGAAGCAGTCCAAGAGCATGACAGCAGTGCTAGAACGGCCGGTCTGCAGATGTGTTTTTTTTCTTTTACTGGTGCACACCTTCTGACCACTGGAGTTGTTGGCTCTTAGGTTGGACAACCTCTTTAAAGGGAAATTCCACTGAGATCTCACACAATTATAAACCATGCAATGGTGATTCTCAACCGCTGTTAATTTTTTTACCAGTGTTGGCTGCATATCATAGAAGAAAGGGGCGTAGAACCTAAAACTAAATACACTTTATTACTATTATGTTAAAATGCCCAGGGGGTGTAACCATAGGATAAATATCAAACAAGAAGTAAAATATTGAGCAAAGTAGGGGTGTGTGTGGGTGGTGGACAGAGAGGTTGCTTTTCCTAAATGACCCTAAGGTATATCCTGAGCCCAGGGTAACCTCTTGATGGTAGGGGTGCCCTGTCCATGAATAATCAGTACTTGCCACCAGGACCAGGCAGAAGCGATCATGATGTCAGGTCGATCAGATTGGTGGTCAGTGGGGACAGGATTGCTTTCTCATGCAATGCTGCATAGGCTGCATAGTTTTTGACAAAGCAGAGTCTGATGCTTAAAGGGTTTTTCCTATTTCAGACAGTTATGGTATGCTAAAAAGGTATGTAACTGGGGATTTCAATCACATGTGACTCTGTGAATAGTCACCTGATTCCTATTCCACTGGGTGAGGAAGCTGGTAGCATCCAGGTGCAATATACAGAGAACCCAGAATTTTAGAAAGAACCTTTAAGAAAAAAAATGCTAAATACATACCATTCAGATCGAGATTATGCTTGTGCTTGTTAAAAGTCACTTTTCCTAAAAGTGATGCACAAATAACCTAAATAAAGTTGTTATTGTCTTACTTTTAAAAAAATACCCCATAAGTACTGCCTATATTTTAAATCAATGTTCCCCAACCTATGGCTCTCCAGCTGTTGCAGAACTATAACCCTCATCTTGCCTTGACAGCCTGCGACTCCTATGATAAGAGTTGCAGTTTTGCAACAGCTGGGAAACCACAGGCTTATGTCCTTTGGTTACCTACAAGCTCCCTGCAGTGAATATGGATCTGCGGAGACACTTCTAGATTGTGAAGACATCACTCAAAATTTGCTTTGAATCAGGATACTATCAAATTATTTTCTCATTATCCATAATCAACTTTGATTTATTGACTGGCTCTTCTCACATGAGAAGTCAAGAGTGCAATAACTAAATGAATTTGTCTCCTTTACTGACACCCTGGGTATATAAATGGTTTTATGTTGGGGAGCACATAGCTTCCATTTCAGTCCAATGATTTTCATCTTGAAGCCATTTACGTCTGTGACAAACAGTAAAAACCTTGTGGGCGCATGGAAGGTTTTTTCAAATAATGTCTGCTGTTTTTGTTTTTTTCAAGTAAGGACTGACAATTGACATGGTTACAAAGAAATTTCTGGCATTAAACTCTGTTTTACAGCAACTGCCCAAAATGCTGAGAAACATTTTGGCAGTGACTCCAATAAATCATAAAGTGCACAAAATCTCCTGAGAGTACTGTATCTTTTTATAAGAGATCTCCCATCCCATTTATTGGTGTAGTTATCGGTCTTTGAACTCTCTGCTGCTCTTCTATACCTTTTTTTTTACATTGAGGAGCCCAAAAGTTTAACCTATGATATATTTAAAATGAGATATTTCTAGGGGTTTCTGTTATATTTAGTTACTTGGCTTTTTTCATTTTTTTAAGTTCTGTTCCTTCATTTGTCAGGAGATTTTATTTAGGCTACAATAAGCCTAAATAATAAGCCCAGTTTCAGACAAGAGGATTCAGTTAAGGATACATGCTCCATATGGGAGCAGTATTTCCCAGACTGAACACTGCTCCTCTTAAGTGAACACCCAGTATCATAATTCATGATGCTTTGAATTCCATTCTGTGAGTCTCCTGAACTGTAGTCACAAAATGCTGTGACTGCAGTTCAGTAGACCTGCTCTGAGATGGGAACAGCATCCTACATCATTATGATGCTGCATGTTCATTTTAGAGGAGCAGTTTTCACTGCATTAAATACTGATTTCTCACGGAGCATGTTTCCCAGACTGAATATGCTCAATTGAAACTGGCCTAAAGCTGGCCATTCATATTCAATAGCTGTTGGGAAATCAATTATTCAGCAGTCAGCTATCTTTCATGGCTCCCTCCCAACTCTCCCGTAAACATGCATGCTCTGTTTGGCCAAGCATATATTTATTGCCATTGAGGTGGAGAAAAAGCTGCTGCTAGAGACTTCTGGTGGAACTGCATTCAAGAGCCTGACATTATCAGTATTCACTTCAATGCAGTGAATACTAATGAAGCCTTGGTTCAAGGTGGGGTAGGGTTGGGGTTCTCCCACAGCAGCCTAATTAGCATTCGCTTCAGTGAATACTAATGAAGCTTCCCTTTCAATAATGGTTGGAGGAGGACCCACTGCTATCACAAAGACCTTTATTAAATTATTTTACAGATCTCTGATGGAAATTGAATCTCAGACCCTGAATAGCAGGCAGCAAGTTTACCACAATGCTACAGACCTATGATGTTGCAAGGGTATTTCTGTTCCTAAAAAGCTACTAAACAGTATTACTATTTTCTTTTCAGGAATGATATTAAATAAATACTATTACTATTATGTAGCTTTTTAGACACTTTTACTTTCTAGCTAATAAATTACATTTTTCTGCTATTACCTTTTGTAAGGAAAAATTTTATAGGTCTCTTGGGAATTTAACCCCAGAACTCTTGCATGACGGACATCAAATGTACCACTACACTACAGAACTAAGCTGTAGCAGCAGTAGTATTTTCTGTTCCTAAAAAGATACTAAATGGTATTACTGTTTTATTCATAGGTATAGTAAATAAATAAAAAGTATTATTATAGTAGCTTTTTGGAGCTTAGCAAATTCTATCCTTACAATAATGTGGTTGCAAGACATGGTGATACATGTGATGGCTTGCATGCAGAAGGTTTGAGGTTGAATTCCTGTAGAAAAATCTTTTAATATAGCTTATGGCAGGAAATAGAATTTTACTTTCCAGCTTTTCTTTTATAATAAAACAAAAGCTAAAAAAAGTAAGTTTTATTTTTCTGCAAAGTTAATGTTACTAAAACAATAACGAAGCAAAAACAATTGCAATCAATGTGTTTTTGTAACATGCTTACAGGTCTTAAGATCCCTCCTTATGTTCTATTCTACAACTGTGGACAACAGTTCATTTCAAACTTCTATTAGATCCAGGGTATCCCCCTTACCCCACAATTATCCAATCTGTCCTTCCTGCTAGGTCTGACAGTTGAAGCTTTTGCTTGGTGGACTTCAAACCATCCGACATGACTGCACAACTTCCTCAAAGAAGGGAAATTGTTTATGCCCTCACAATTACAATCTAAACATACTGTTCCTCATGCTGAAGAGTTCAGACTTATACAGACCATCTCCTATTGGCAGTCTAGGATTAAATCAGTCTTGTCAGTCGTGTAAATGCCATTTGAGAGATATATAATATATTGTTTTGGAAAATGGGGTTGATTTAACATATGTATGGGTGGATGAACAGTCCACTAGAGGACAAGAAGTTGCCCTACATGACCAAGTGGGAGGAGGACATCCATTCTCAAATACCTGTATACAAATGGCATACTTGTTGCAATACTGTCAGTAAGAATGGCTGGCAGGTAACTATGGTGAGATATCCTTCAAAATCCTACATAGAACATGTTTGGTTCCAAAAAGATTATGCCATATATTAGTAGAATTATAGTATTATAGTATTTGGTGGGGTTCCTTCCCATATGAAGGCCCACCTGACTCACACCTACCTAAGACCCTGGCACTTCCGCATAACTTATACATCTTCTCTTTCACTGTCACTATGGATTCGTTTTAATGCTCTGTAGTTCTATTATAACTATGTTCTTTGGAAAAAAAATAGAGCAACAGTTTTTCTTTCTTAATTTAACCTGTAATAAAAGTTGATACAAATCAATATGTTACTTATGTGTACAGTGCCTTGCGAAAGTATTCGGCCCCCTGGAACTTTTCAACCTTTGCCACATTTCAGGCTTCAAACAAAAAGATATAGCATTTGGTGAAGAATCAACAAGTGAGTCACAATTATGAAGTGGAACGAAATTTATTGGATCATTTAAAGCGGCTCTGTCACTAGGTTTTAACCTATGTATTTAAATACATAGGTTAAAACCCCTTAACTTGTACAGTTAGAACATACCTGTATTGCAGAGTACAGCGCAGCGGTTGTGCTGAAAAAAGACCTTTAAACTTTATGTTAATGAGCCTTCGGAGCACCGGGGGGCGGGCTCTTTCTTCCTGAGCACCGCTTCTTCACCGCCCCCCGGGTCCCGAGGCTCTCCCCGATGCCGACGTCCACGCCCCTCTGAAAATTGATTGACAGCTGAAATCCCGCCGGCGCATGCGCAGAAGCGCTTGCAGTGCCGAACACCGCAAGCGCTTCCATCCTTGTGCGCACGCGCCGTCACTTCCGGGTTCAGCGAAGTGACGGCGCGTGCGCACAAGGATGGAAGCGCTTGCGGTGTTCGGCACTGCAAGCGCTTCTGCGCATGCGCCGGCGGGATTTCAGCGCTAGGCCAAATGGCCTAGCGCTGTCAATCAATTTTCAGAGGGGCGTGGACGTCGGCATCGGAGAGAGCCTCGGGACCCGGGGGCGGTGAAGAAGCGTGCTCAGGAAGAAAGAGCCCGCCCCCCGGTGCTCCGAAGGCTCATTAACATAAAGATTAAAGGTCTTTTTTCAGCACAACCGCTGCGCTGTACTCTGCAATAAAGGTATGTTCTAACTGTAGAAGTCAAGGGGTTTTAACCTATGTATTTAAATACATAGGTTAAAACCTAGTGACAGAGCCTCTTTAAACTTTTTTTTGTAATAATAAAACTGAAAAGTTGGGCGTGCAAAATTAATCGGCCCATTTACTTTCAGTTCAGAAAACTCACTCCAGAAGTTCATTGAGGATCTCTGAATGATCCAATGTTGTCCTAAATGACTGATGAAGACAAATAGAATAAACCTGTGTGTAATCAAGTCTCCATATAAATGCACCTGCTCTGTGATAGTCTCAGGGTTCTGTTTAAAGCACAGAGAGCATCATGAAGACCAAGGAACACACCAGGCAGATCCATGATACTGTTGTGGAGAAGTTTAAAGCCGACTGCAAATCTACCAAGACCCGGCCGTCCCTCTAAACTTTCATCTCAAACAAGGAGAAGACTGATCAGAGATGCAGCCAAGAGGCCCATGATCACTCTGCATGAACTGCAGAGATCTACAGCTGAGGTGGGAGAGTCTGTCCATAGGACAACAATCAGTCAAACACTTCACAAATCTGGCCTTTATGGAAGAGTGGCAAGAAGAAAGCCATTTCTCAAAGATATCCATAAAAAGTCTCATTTACAGTTTGCCACAAGCCACCTGGAAGACACACCAAACATGTGGAAGAAGGTGCTCTGGTCAGATGAAACCTAAATCGAACTTTTTGGAAACAATGCAAAATGATATGTTTGGCATAAAAGCAACACAGCTCATCGCCCTCATGACATCCCTATTTGGTGGCATCCTATTTCCTGGGAGAACATAAGGATCGGGCTAGAAAATTCAGTTTGCCTGATTCATCTCTTTTGTGACATCGTCTGTTGGGGCAGAATCAAGAGCTCCCCACACACATCAGATTCTCGACTCAACCCACTGTTCTTGGCAGTTTAAGCCTATAACACATTAATGTGTATACAGCCTTAATAGTTTTTTCTAAATCTGAACAGATGTTTGGGGTGGAGCTCACTGACTTCTTTAGTGAAGACAATGAACAGTCTAATTCATTTTAAGGTCATGTATTGTTTTACTGAATGCGAATTGCTGAATTATATATTCTAAGCATATGTTTTACAAAATGTATTTGTGGACCCTATATTTTACTGTTTACAACTACACAGACTATGAACTATGACAGATCTCCAGAATTAAGAGACTATAAGGAACATTAAAATAAATGACAGTGCTTTTAGAATCATGTGCCATATTTTCACTAACAGTAATCTCTGAGCAGTGCCAAAGGGATTGAAAACTCTATATAGTCCTATTCTGTCAACCCCTGGAGTACTGCCCTTAACAATGTGAATATATATATATATATATATATATATATATATATATATATATATAATCTTTGTAAGACCTTCCAACTCCACAAAACTGCACCAGATTGGTCCAGAGGATCCTCTAGTGTACGCAGACTCTGAAATAATAATGGGCCCCAAAGTCCAGTAAAAGACAATACTATAGTGGTTGTCCTTATTCCTAAGATGTGATCAACTTTGATTCTTTAGAAGATTTGTTTAGCACTGTTGCCTTGTAGTACAGCTGTCTTGAGTGTGAATCTGACCATTGGCAAAATCTGCTTGAGGTCTGTATGTGCTCTCTATGATTGAGTAGGTTTCCTCCGGGTACTCTGGTTTTCTACCACACCTTAAAACATACTGATAGGTTCATTTGAGATTTAGATTGTAAGCCATAATGAGGACAAGTAAGTGATGACAATTGATGTACAATGCTTTGGTTATTATTGTGCTATACAAATGAGCAAAATAATAATTATGCCATAACAATGTTTATCTTTATTACTAGACTAATATATTCACTTTGTCTTTATTTATAACTTTTGTTTTATGACCTCAGTGTCGGACTGGCCCACCAGAGTACAAGAGGATCCTCCATACCAGAGGGTCCAAGAAAAAAAACATTTGGAAGATGCCTTTGGAGTAAATAATTTGTCACTTGTGTCTATTTCTTTGAATCAAAACCTATTAGACATTATTGATTATATAGAAGTTAGGCCCCAAGGAACCCCAGTCTGACACTATATAACAGGGCTGGCCAACCTGCGGCTCTCCAGTTGTTGCAAAACTACAACTCCCAGCATGCCCAGTCTGCCTACAGCTATCATCCTACAGCAGGGCATGGTGGGAGTTGTAGTTTTACAACAGCTGGAGAGCCTCAGGTTGGCCAGCCCTGCTATATAACCTGTGTTCTATTGTGGTGGAGTTTTAATTTAAATTCTGTGTTCTGGTGCTAATGTCTCACAATTTCATGTGTCTTTTTATGGGCTGTAATCTATTTAAGTGATGTCACAATGGTCTATGTTTTTAAAAGTTTGCCTGTATATTATATTGTGTATATATATATATATATATATATATATATATATATACACCATATTCTATTTTGCTGATATCACAATTAAATCTTTGTTCAATATAAATAGCTGTAATGATTTCACAATAGTGTAGACTACGCTGTGGTCAATTCACAATAGCCTGCCTTCTAGAGATGAGCTAGCACTAAAATGCTCGGGTGCTCGTTATTCGAGACAAACTTTTCCCGATGCTCGGGTGCTCGTTTCGAATAATGAACCCCATTGAAGTCAATGGGAGACTCGAGCATTTTTTGCAGGGGACCAAGGCTCTGCCTAGGGAAAGCTGGGTGAAAACCTGGAAACCTCAGAAAATTATGGAAACACCACGGAAATGGACAGGAAACAGCAGGGGCAGCATGCATGGATGCCTCTGAGGCTGCCTAATCCCACCATTACCCCAAATTCTCCTGCAACACAGCCTGGTGGTTACCCTCATGGCAATTGTGCTCACCCAGACCAAGAAAGGCGAGGCACATGCCCATCACATGTTAGGGAAGCACCCAACTAGGTGCAACGAAGGTCCATCACCCATGCCCATGCTGGCACTGCTCTCCTATCCCCAGCCACACGATACAGGCATAAGCCTGACACAGCATGGCGGTGACACCAACAAGTGACCAAGTTAGATGAGGTAGCAGGTGAGCCACCCAAAATTTAGCCTGCCGCATGGCGTTGACAACAGAGTGACAGAGTTAGACTGAGGTAGCAGGAGGTGAAGCACGGATGGTAATTCGAAGGAGGAGGAGGAGGGGTTGGAGGAAGAGGCATAGTAAGTCTGAGAAACCATGACTGAGGTAGGCCCCGCAATCCTCCAAGTGGGCAGTACATGAGCGGGCCCCAGGGTCAGACTCGGTCAGAGTGACCGAGCTACACGACGGTAGCAGGTAGAGCACATAAAAAATTTAGCGTGGTCCTGTATGTGGACGTTGAGGGCTTGTGCATGTAGGTAGGCTGAACTTTTTTTCTGCTTGCACTCCAACGTCTGCTGTAATGACAGCTGAACGTTGCGCAGGGACACATTGGTGGACAGTGTGGAGGATCATGGAGGCGAAGGGGTGGTTTTCCAGCGGGAGGCGCTCGTGCCGGGGTCCTGGGCTGGGGGTTGACTCGCAGAGGCAGCGAGTGACACAGGGGAAGGAGCAGTGGTGGGACCCGCATGAGGGGAACGGACGGCCTTGGTTCCATAGTGTTTAGCACTCGTATACCTGCGCATGCTGGTGGTGGTTAGGCTGGTAGTGGTGGAACCCCCACTTAAAAAGTTGGCATCAACTGGTACGGCTGTCAACATTGAGCTTGAACTAGTGGGGCATGTGTGGTATCGATTCTTCTCAGTTTAAAATCGTATACGTCCCCTATCTTGGGACCATATATTTCATGGATTTTTCGAACACGGAAAAGGAAAAAGAGCTTGCTCTGGCCAGGGGAGTGTCTTTTCTACTGCAGCTAAGGGGACGTGTCCATGCTCTGCCTATCACAGGTCAGGAGCCAATTAAAAGAAGAACCAAAAAAAATCAGTATAAAATCTAATACGTCCCCTATCCGGGTAAATTGTTTGGAGAGAGGGCCTGTAGGTGGGGCAGGCTGGGGGGAAGGAGGTTGAGCTGGAAGAGCCAGAGGAGTGCCCCCTGGTGGTGTGTGGTGGTGACAACAGCCGGATGGAGTTCGAATGACGACGCAGGACCCCAACTTAAAAATTTAGCATCAACCAGTACGGTTATCTACTCTGAAATTTGTCAAGTGGGGCATGTGTTGTATGCATTCTTCTCAGTTTAATACCGTATACGGCACCTATCCGGAAAAATAGTTTGGAGAGAGAGAAAGAGAGGAAAAAGACGTATTTTTAAAAGTGACGTTCAGTATAGATCAGTTAAAGAGAAAGAAAGGATTTTATTAAATGGATTTGTATCACTGAGAACAAAAGAACCTATTTTTTTAGGTGACGTGCAGTATAGATCACTTGGCGATAAAAAGGGGAATGTGCAGACTTGGGCTGCTATAGTGCAAACCACTATGGTGGTGACAACAGAGTGAGCGAGTGACACTGCGGGAGCAGGCGAACCACATAAACATTTTTCGTGGCCCTGTATGGCGGCGGTGACAACAGAGTGACTGAGTTAGTGTGCGGTAGCTGGTGAAGCGCCCAAAAATTTAGCCTGACACAGCAGGCGGTTACACCACCAATGACTTTGTCTGACTGAGAATGCAGTGAAATGGCTTTTGTTTACCGTCCAAAATTTTTTTCTTTCGGAGTACATAAAGTCGGTACTTGCGCCTCCTGAAAATTGTTTTAGACTGTCTGTTTGACGCTCCTGAAACATTGTTTTACACTGTCTGTAG